>CAXITT010000731.1:119773-142439 GCA_964033795.1 Lymnaea stagnalis | reverse complement strand
CCCCCCCCCCACCAATACCGGCCAAAACACCCCCGAAATGTCCCCTAACTATCGGGCTGCGAAGCGGCATATTGGAGATCTCCCTCTGCTAGGACAGCCCCCCGCCTCTAACTTCTCCCTCTATTGACTAGCTTTACGAAGGCCATCTCGGCCTAAGGACAGCTGGTCGGCGATGTTGCTCTGACACCACCAGAAATCGACTTTCCCCAGGGATTGACATGGTACATTTATGTCATTATATCTCTCCCCCCACTACGCCCATCCTGGGGCAGCGTCAGACCCCCTCTGACAGGGTTTTCTACAGTGGGTTGGGGCAGCGTCAGACGCCCTCTGACAGGGTTTTCTACAGTGGGCTGGGGCAGCGTCAGATGCCCTCTGACAGGGTTTTCTACAGTGGGTTGCAACCTCGTAAACAGTTCAGTCAGTAGTTGTAGAAAAAAAATGGCTGCCCGCGAACAGTCTCCTCATTGTCCTGTATATAAAACCACTGGCATGAAGGTGCCACTGGCATGAAGGTGCCACTGGCATGAAAGTGCCACTACCCATCTCATGCCTCATATCCGCCATCATAGTAATCGTGGTTCCCACGAATATTCTACCGTAATTTAAACTGAAGCTATGCCCCAAGCATGCAATGGCTACTGTTCACAGAATAGTTGCTACAATTTCGGCAGATAACTCACATGTCCTACGTCTGCCCACGCAGTGCTGGTTATGTTCCCCGTGTAGCGCTAGGGGGTATATGGCAGGTCCACTTTAGTCAGCATGCCAGTACAGACATGGCGACCAATGCCGGGGGGAGGGGGTGGGGGGACGGGGGCGGACACACGTACAAATAAAATAACTCTCACAATTTACTACAGCTGCTCTCAACTTGTGGGTCACGACCCCCTTGGGGGTTCGAACGATCCTTTCCCAGGGGTCGCCAAAGACCATTGGAAAACACATATCCTTTACAGTTATGAAGCAACAACGAACATAATTTGAGGCTGGGTTTGCCGCAACATAAGGGACTGTAATAAATGGGGTCGCAGCATTAGAAGGGTTGAGATTTACTAGATATACCAACATTTTAGACATTAAAAAACAAAACAGAATATGAAATCAAAATCGTAAAAATAGTTTTTAAAAAATATAAATTGGAGAAAAAAAATGAAAATTTCGATAAATATATAAAAAAAAGCAGACAAACACCAAAGATAGACAGCTACAAAAGGCAGACGACTACCAAACACAGACAATCGCTGAAGACAGACAGCTACCAAAATCAGACCACCAACAATCTATCTGAAGGGGGGAACTACATACACGACCCTGACTAAAATAGTTCAATCATGCCCAAAATGAAATCTTGCCGTCACGTGACCAGAGCCAGCCAACCAGATCCAGCGAGGCGCCGCACCTAATCCCGTGGCTGCCTTCAAGTGTGCAAGACTTTGGGTCGCAGTGTACGCGGCTGTGGTCACCCGAACGGCGGGGGGAGGGGGCGGCTGCTATCTGGATCTGCTAGGAGAGATAGGTTTATTGATGGCGTATCCTTCAAGTGTGCAAGACTTTGGGTCGCAGTGTACGCGGCTGTGGTCACCCGAACGGCGGGGGGGGGGGGCGGCTGCTATCTGGATCTGCTAGGAGGGATAGGTTTATTGATGGCGTATGGAAGAAAACGGAGAAATCGTGTATTGTAACTGTAAGAGCTCGGTGATTGAGGGCTGATGGGTTGTTGATACAAGTTGGCGGCACGATCCTCTTGAGGGGCCGGGCAAGGAGCTAGATGACCACCAAGAGGGGGTCAGTTTTGGACCTCCAACTCTATCCCATAAACAAACATGTCCACAGTGATGCCTCTCTGCGCCGCTAATTGTGGGGAATGGTGGGGATTAACCTTAGGGGCAGACTATTAGCCAGTCCAGGTCGCAGAGGGGATTAAGGAACTGAAATTCGTGATGGTCTAAATAAAGCTAAACTAAAGTCGAAACAAAGTGTAATGCATGTTTTGACTGGCCTTAACATTCCACGGAACTTTAAAATAAGATTATTTGTCACCGTTACACAGGAGGACTCTGGTTCACTCACACAGGTCATTTGTCCCCAGTAAGTACTTGGCTTCAGAAATGAAGTCATGAGAGTTTATCTTGCTTTTAAGCCTTTGAACAGTTAGATTTGTATAACTATGCTGAATAATTGGAATATAAATGAAGTTATTTGTATGAATAAAAATATTACATACAATTTTTAGCGTATAATGATGTTTAAAAAAAAAAAAACTACACAAATTTGTTTTATATGGACTTCAATCTTTAAAAAAAATTTTCTTCTCTTTTCAGGCTGGCTTCAAAGTCTGTGGTCTGTAATGTTCCTAGTCTGTAATGTTCCTAGCGTGTAATGTTGCTGGCTGTAATGTTCCTGGGCTGCAATAATCCTGGTCTGTAATTTTCCTGGTATATGTAATGTTCCTGGTCTTTAATTTTCCTGGTATGTAAAAGTCCTGGTCTGTAATGTCACTGGTAAAAAATGCTCCTGGGCTATAATGTGCCTGTTCTGTAACGTTCCTGGTTTATTACGTTCGTGGGCGAAGAAATTGGTCCAGTTGCTTTATTTCCTGGTAAAATATTGCACTAGTAAAATAACTTTCCTGTTACATTGCCGAAATTGGTAGAAGAATTTTAGAATAGGTTCAATTGAACATATTCGTTATATTGAACAGGGTAAGCTTTCTCCGGTCTCATCACTTTTCAAATGGAGATAGACATAAAGAGACATTAGATGTATCCATCAGGGAATTGATTTCCTGTACTAACACACCAGATAGAGAAGGGAAAACAAATTAATTCAGCTTTTCGGCAAAATATAGCCATATGGAATTAATCAAATAATCTCCTACTAATAATTCTCAATTTCCCTGTATTTCTTCTCTATTCTTATTTCTTATATGTTATATATCGCCAAAATATTTTTGTCCGTTAAAATTGTATTGTTTACAGAAACGGTACATATATTCTTTCACATTTACTGTAATCCTGGTTTTACAAAATCCAATTTCCGGCAATAACAATGGCGATCACTTAAGCTTTTAGCTAATTTCGATTTCTTGTCGTATTTTCATTTGTCCTGTCTGCTGAGGGAGGCTCTTGGCCGAAACGTTCACACCTACTTGACCCGTCTTTCGATACAAGATTCTACATACCTTGTTCTTCTATTTCCTTCCAGCAGCTTTAACGCAGTCCTTCATTTATTATCCTTCGTAAATACAACTAGTAAACGCAACTTGCAAACACAACTGGTAACACACAAATCCTAACACACAACTGGTAAACACACATCCTAACATACAACTGCTACACACAAATCCTAACACACAACTGGAAGCACACAAATCCTAACACACAACTGGTAACACACAAATATTAACCCACAACTGGTAAACACAATTGGTAAAAACAACTTATAACACACAAATTCTAACACACAAATCCTAACACACAAATCCTAACACACAACTGGTAAACACAAATTCTAACACAGAACTGGTAACACACAAATCCTAACACACAACTGGTAACACACAAACCCTAACACACAACTGGGAAAGCACAAACCCTAACACACAACTGGTAACACACAAATCCTAACACACAACTGGTAACACACAAATCCTAACACACAACTGGTAAACACACATCCTAACACACAACTGGTAACACACAAATCCTAACACAGAACTGGTAACTCACAAATCCTAACACACAACTGGTAAACACACATCCTAACACAGAACTGGTAAGCACACAAATCCTAACACACAACTGATAACCCACAAATCCTAACACACAACTGGTAAACACAAATCCTAACACACAACTGGTAACACACAAATCCTAACACACAACTGGTAAAAACAAAGAACAAAGAAAAACACACAAAAAACGAGTAAACTAAACACATTTAAAGTGTTTTCAAAAGACTATAATATGTGTATAAAGTTTGACAAAAACATTAAGAAGACGAAAAATATAAATACTAACAAAACTTTAATACATTACAACATGAAAAGATCCATTAAACTAATACAGTTGTCCTCATAAGACTTAGAACATTGATTGTAAAATTAAAGTCAACTTAGCGTAATAGAACATTGGTTTGAATTGGCGCTAGAGAATATTGATCTAATGGAAGCATGAACCCCTTTCTTAACTATTAACATTTTCTGGCAATATAATAATATAATATAAAATATATAATATCATATAATATATATGATATAATATTATTAATATTATATACATATCTATACATCAATTGTCCGAAAACTCATCCGATGTTTGACATAAATTATGAGAATCCTGTCTGCTTATTTAAACTTGTTTAACGTCCCACTTTCTACTCAGTCTCTTGCACCAGTGGATGGAGCCGTCCTCAGAGCCGATTATTCCATTCACAGCGTTACACCATAACGCTCAATAACGATGCATATTTTAAACTACGGCGCCCTTGTCCACATGGCCAACCCCTTGTCCACATGGCCAACCCCTTGTCCACTTGGCCAACCCCTCTCCCGTCACAATGCGCCTCATTAAAACTTCCGTCTGCGAAAATATTTCAGAACTGATCAAATATTCAAGGGCCTCAACCATTTTCAATATCTACCCCCATTACGTCACGGCACTTTATTAACAGTAATCAAATGTTCATGAAGCAGACTCCGTGTACTCTTAACATGTCGTGTGGACAAAACAAAAAATAATTTAAAAATAAAACACGCGTTTATTTAGGGGGGAGGGAAAGGGGGGTGGGGGCGACGTTTAATGGCTGGCTTCATTTCAACTTGCTACAGTTTTTTTTTTTTTTTTTTTTTTTTGGGGCCAAGATACTGCACTGTCTGAATGGTTGAGTAGTTTCCATTGAATGGCGCCAATCTAAGAAGTTTGTTGGAGGTCAACAGTTGACGTCAACATGATTGCACCGAAAATAGCCTTGAGCTCAATGATGCATGTCAAGACAGAA
Source organism: Lymnaea stagnalis (assembly GCA_964033795.1). Lineage (NCBI taxonomy): Eukaryota > Metazoa > Mollusca > Gastropoda > Lymnaeidae > Lymnaea > Lymnaea stagnalis. The sequence continues at coordinate 137,438 of CAXITT010000731.1, read as the reverse complement.
CCCTCGATGCTTGTCAAGACAGAACCCTCGATGCTTGTGACTTTAATTCAAGGTTAAGATGAGCGCTTGAAAAGACTTATTCATGAAAATTGAACTTGAAAAAAATCTCCGACAATTATGGACTTAAATAAATATTGATGTCATAAAAACAAAAAGTTAGCACAGTTTTGTAAAGACTTTCTCTCTCCTCGTAAGTCCATCTTGTCGATGCTTGTGTGGAATATATATATATATATATAATAATATATATATATGTAATTCGAAAATGGAGAATATAGAGCTCGTTATTGGCATATATGAGAATTTAATGCTGGGCTATAAAGTGACCAACACAAAGAATGAACTTTACGGCCTGGACGTAAGCCTTACAGATATATATAATTTTTTTTTTTTTTTTTTTTCACAGGTGACGTTTTAAGATTTTTCATTCTGTGGACGACTGGACGACGGAGACCGGTTGACGCTGTCTCTAAAAATGTCGTGGTTTACCGTAAGCCTTACAGATATATATAATTTTTTTTTTTTTTTTTTTACACAGGTGACGTTTTAAGATTTCTCATGCTGTGGACGACTGGACGACGGAGACCGGTTGACGCTGTCTCTAAAAATGTCGTGGTTGACCGCGTCTGCTTACGCAGTGGAGTGAACGGGTCGAAGGATGGCCTCAGATCTGCATTTCTTAAAATATGTTATTTAATGTCTGGGTAAAGAGTTAAGTCTCTTCAACCGGGATATTGTAAGCATCCGATTTTAAAAAAAAAAAGTAAATCATTCGACTTTTGTCAATAATTTAAAGATGAAATTTTAATGTTAAAAATTAGAAAAGTAACCAAAAAAAATTTTAATATTTATTTTCAAATATATAAATATATACTTACTCTCAAAGACGAGTTAAAAGGCACACACAAATTTAAAAAAATAATATAAAATAACCTGAACTGAATTACGCGAAAAAAGTCTTTGCAGAAAATATTTTTAAAAATTACTTGAAAAAAAAAATATTTCGGTTTCGTCTACATTCAGTTCGAATCCTTTGGCTCCATAGAGTGCTCATCAACAATCAACACTTCTGCGCAGTCTTTATTTGCCTGATATGTTTTTCAAAATGGTAAACACAATTCTACTAATTAGTGCGTATTTTTGATAGAAAGTCTTTTTTTTAAAGTTTTACAAATATCTTTTTAAACTTTATGTTCTGGGGTGATGAGACCGTTCTGAGCCACCGAGGCCGCTCTGAGCCATTGGGACCGTTCTGAGCCATTAAGACTGTTCTGAGACCGATCTGAGCCATTGACACCGTTCCAAGTCACTGAGACCACTCTGAGCCACTGAGACCTTATCAGCCACTGAGACCACTGCTAGACACTGATACCGCTCTGAACCACTACGACCGTTCTTAGCCATTAAGACTCTTCTGAGACCGTTCTGAGCCACTGAGACCGTTCTAAGACACTGAGACCTTTCTGAGCCACTGAGACCTTTCTGAGCCATTGAGAACATTCTAAGCCACTGAGACCATTCTGAGCCACTATGACCTTCTGAGCAACTGAGACCATTCTGAGCCACTGAGACCGCTTTGAGCCATGCATTGAGACCGTTCTGAGATCGTTCTGGGCGATTGAGACCGTTCTGAGACCGTTCTGAGCCACTGAGACCGTTCTGAGCCACTGAGACCGTTCTGAGCCATTGAGACCGTTCTAAGCCAGTGAGACCGTCCTGAGTCACTGAACTGTGATGACGACAATACATTTAAACAATTCATAATTTAGAGGAGTAACTTCAGGTTGCCATCCGTCAAGCGATACACCTCTTATTTACCAGGTCATGATTGCATCGTGAAAGTTTGACCTAAAACTCTGTGACTCAGTCCTTGCCCCTAACCACCTGACAGGCCTGCAAGATTTCCCGCTGTCCCGCCGTGGACCGGTGAGATTGAGACACAAGATCCCCACGTGGCATATCTCAGGCCAGAGGTGTCCAATATTGATGAGATAGTCTTTCTGCATTGTATACCCCCCTTCCCCCCCCCACAAGGACACCCGCTGTCACGTGGTCAACACCGATATGCTTCTCTCACTCACCGGCTTACGACCTCGCTCACTCACCGGCTTACGACCTCGCTCACTCACCGGCTTACGACCTCGCTCACTCACCGGCTTACGACCTCGCTCACTCACCGGCTTACGACCTCGCTCACTCACCGGCTTACGACCTCGCTCACTCACCGGCTTACGACCTCGCTCACTCACCGGCTTACGACCTCGCTCACTCACCGGCTTACGACCTCGCTCACTCACCGGCTTACATAATTCATAGGTTTCATGCCTGCGCACGCGTCACGGTATCTCTGTAACAATCAGGAGAAATTAAGCCAGGATTAAATGGCCTGATTTGAGACGTTTCAAGGCTGGTTGAGATCTTTGTGAGAACCTCTCCTTCATCTCTTTCAGTCGTCCTTAAGAGAGCACAGACGAAAGTTCTCAAGTTGTTTCGCCTGATCCTACTCGAAAAAAATCTGTATTTATAATTGTATGGAAAAATACTCGTGACGGTTGTCAAATTAATTTTTTAAGCATCGCCATTTTCTCGTTTATACTTTATGTGCACTGGTGCACTAATTGGCCGAACACTGCCCCGATTATAAAACAGGTTGCCTCCATCTTCTTGTAAAGAGGGCCCCCTTGTTTTGTTTAGATCTTGAACGAGGCAGGAAATCGTTACAAGGTCAGCTATACGCTGAGTTCGGGTCATGACGTTGTGCAATTTATCATTTTAAAAAGTCAAAAATTAATAGTTTGACCTTCTTGTACTGATCTATGACTGTGTTAAAACTAGATGAGTATTTGCGCACTCCAGATGGCGTCAAATTTATTACTAGCGGATATACCCGGCATTTGCCCGGATAGCATTTGGAACGAAAGAACTTCTACAGTCTACAGCCTTATAATTATTCCGATCCCCGTGGGCTTCCAATCCCTTCGGTATCCCGCTCCCGTTATGTTCCAGTTCCTAGTGGGATTCCAATCCCTCTGGATCCCTATTCCGATATGATCCCAATCCCGTCGGTATTCAGATCCTGATATCTCTAATTAACTGTTTTTTTTTTAACTCGAACAAATTATACATCTAAGTACACAGCTATAGCTATAATACATTTAAGCTAAATGAGGGGGCCCAGTGGGGGCTCATTCCATAATTTTACTGATTCAGTTTTTCCATATCAGGAAAAAAAACAAATTCGGACCTCCCCGCAAAAGAAAATGTTTTAAAAAGTTCATAACCCCTTAAGAGTTCCTTCCGGATAATGATGGATATATGTGCCAAGTTTGGTCAAGATCCATCAATCCATGTAAAAGCATATATATATATATATATATATATATATATATATATATATTATACATATATGATATATTTACATATATAATACAATATAAATAGCACGATAAAAAAAATACAGTACAATGTGTCATAATACACAATAAAAAAATACCCCTTAAGAGTTCCTTCCGGATAATGATGGATATATGTGCCAAGTTTGGTCAAGATCCATCAATCCATGTAAAAGCATATATATATATATATATATATATATATATATATATTATACATATATGATATGGTTACATCGATAATACAATATAATTAGCACGATAATAAAATTACAGTACAATGTGTCGTAATACACAATAGTAAAAATGTTTCGTAATACAATATAGTTACAATATGTCGTAATATAATATAATTACAATGTGTCGTAATACAATACAGTTACCATGTGTCGCAATATAATATAATTACAATGTGTCGTAATACAATACAGTTACAATGTGTCGTAATAAAATATTGTTACAATGTGGCGTCATACAATATAGTTGCAATGTGTCGTACTGTAATATATTTTTTATGTGATAGTAGTTGTAGTAGTAGTTGTGGCAGTGATTGTGGTAGTAGTTGTGGCAGTGATTGTGGTAGTAGTTGTAGTGGTAGTTGTGGCAGTGATTGTGGTAGTAGTTGTGGCTGTAGTTGTGGTAGTAGTTGTGGTTGTAGTTGTGGTAGTAGTTGTGGTAGTAGTTGTGGTAGTAGTTGTGGTAGTAGTTGTGGTAGTAGTTGTGGTAGTAGTTGTGTTAGTAGTTGTGGTAGTAGTTGTGGTAGTAGTTGTGGTAGTAGTTGTGGTAGTAGTCGTGGTATCAGTAGTGATAGTAGTTTTGGTAGTAGTTGTGGTAGTAGTTGTGGTAGTAGTTGTTGTAATAGTAATGGTAGTATTTGTAGCAGTAGTTGTGGTAGTAGTTGTGGCAGTAGTTGGGGCAGTATTTGAGGCAGTAATTTTGTCAGTAATTGGGGCAGTAGTTGGGGCAGTAGTTGGGGCAGTAGTTGGTGCAGTAGTTGTGGAAAGCTTTAACTTTGTGCTTATTAATTTTTCACACAAAAAATGTATGTATTTTCATTAGAAGAAAGTAATGTCTGTGTTGTTTCCCGTTAGACCGTGTAACAGCAACGTTATTTTTGACACATCAAAATGCATCCTCCTTTTGTCTTCTTTTGCCTACCTGCCTACAGATTGTAGTGACATACCGTGAAAACCAATACGAGCACGAACACAACTTGAAGCTATATATTGAAGTAACGTATTGTAGCTGTAACACAACGTCGCGTTTGGCGATTGTAGCACATGACCGCAATGTAACGATTTCCAAAGCTCTGAATCTCACCCGCGGGCATTGGAATGTTCTAGAACGGACTGTTATTAACGGATCTATCACGCGTCAGACAGGTGCATGCGTCAGACAGGTGCATTAGTCAGCTGACCACGGGCCGGCCAGAAGGACTGGTCTACATACTAATCAGATTCACGGAAATTTCAAACATTTTTCACTGGGAGGAGACCCACGGGAGCTAATCAACGCACACGCGTGAGGGAATCCGCGGGGAGGGGGGGTTGGGGTGGGGGGTCGGAGGTTGGTAGCCGAAACAGTAACCGCAGCTAGAAGATGGACTTCTGCACAAATATCTGTAAGAATATTGTTACATAAAATACGAGATGTCTGGTGCCAAAACTCCTCTCTGAGTTAAGTTTATTTTTGACAGAGTTTGACTTTTAATACAAGAATGTTCACAATCAACACCAAATGAATCTTCTTCTTCTTGTTTTTTGATCCCAAAAATGTTGTTGTCGAAGCTGTTTTTAATGTTGTTTTATCCCAAAATGTTGTTGCTGGAGCTGCTTTTAATGTTATTTGATCCCAAAATGTTGTTGCTGAGCTGCTTTTAATGTTATTTGATCCCAAAATGTTGTTGCTGGAGCTGCTTTTAATGTTGTTTGATCCCAAAATGTTGTTGCTGGAGCTGCTTTTAATGTTGTTTGATCCCAAAATGTTGTTGCTGGAGCTGCTTTTAAGGTTATTTGATCCCAAAATGTTGTTGCTGGAGCTGCTTTTAATGTTGTTTGATCCCAAAATGTTGTTGCTGGAGCTGCTTTTAAGGTTATTTGATCCCAAAATGTTGTTGCTGGAGCTGCTTTTAATGTTGTTTGATCCCAAAATGTTGTTGCTGGAGCTGCTTTTAAGGTTATTTGATCCCAAAATGTTGTTGCTGGAGCTGCTTTTAATGTTGTTTGATCCCAAAATGTTGTTGCTGGAGCTGCTTTTAAGGTTATTTGATCCCAAAATGTTGTTGCTGGAGCTGCTTTTAAGGTTATTTGATCCCAAAATGTTGTTGCTGGAGCTGCTTTTAATGTTGTTTGATTCCAAAATGTTGTTGCTGGAGCTGCTTTTAAGGTTATTTGATCCCAAAATGTTGTTGCTGGAGCTGCTTTTAATGTTGTTTGATCCCAAAATGTTGTTGCTGGAGCTGCTTTTAAGACTCTTGATCCCCAAAAAACGTTTAAAAAAAATAAACAATTGGTAATTTTAACCGGCATTAGGATTCTATAACACACACACACACACACACACACACAAATTCAATGATAACTTTACGGTTTTTGATTTTCTGATTTGTTAGCATTTGATTTGATGTTTGATTTGATGATAAGTGATTTGTTAAGCTTCAGTCTGAACGGCTTTGTCTGATGCAAAGTTTCAAAGTTCCCGAGTCAGTCAACGAATGAACTTAAACAACGAGCCCAAACTGTTTCTCGGCAGAATACCTCTGGGCAATACCTTGCAAGCTGTACGACTAAAACAAATCTGAGTCATATAAAACATAGGACGAGACATCAAACATATCATGTTCATTCCAACAAACATCCAAAATGAGACAATTACTAAACAGAGTTACTTTGAATTTGGGATTTGGGAGTAATTCAGTCATTTCTACGCATGACAATTTTTTTTTTAAAATACACCAGTTCTTAATTTAAAAAAAGAACCAGACAGACAAACTCAGATTCCTTGACTCAATAGCCCTGTTCGGACATTGATAGGAGTTATGTTTATCTCTACCTCGTCTAAATGTCTAACCACCAAACATTTCTGAGTCCATCATTTTTTCCTAATTATTTAGTTTCTTTTTCATTGTGCATTTTATTGCTAAAAACCCATATTTTTTTTTTTTAATTTCAAAAAATGTGTTATTTCTTGTTGTGTATCGTCTGCCGAAGAAGGCATTAAGCCGAAACGTCCTTTTAAATGTCCTGTCTTTTTTTTTCCAAGCGTAAACATATATTTTGTTCCACTATTTATTTTCTGCACATTTGACTAAGTGTGTTTACAGTAATGACCAGGCGGTGGTTGTTTGAAAATTTGAATCTTCCAGATGCATGTCATTGCACAGGAGTAAGTGGTATAGCGTCCTGCATCAATTCAAGGTGCAGGAGTAAGTGGTATACAGTCCTGCATCAATTCAAGGTGCAGGAGTAAGTGGTATAGCGTCCTGCATCAATTCAAGGTGCAGGAGTAAGTGGTATACAGTCCTGCATCAATTCAAGGTACAGGAGTAAATGGTATGCAGTCCTGCATCAATTCAAAGTACAGAAGTATAGACACAGTCCTGCATCACGTCAAGGTGCAGGAATAAAGGGTATACAGTCCTGCGTCAAATCAATGTACAGGAGTGGGTGCAAAGTCTTGCAACAAATCAAGGTACAGCAGTGGGGTGTAGAGTACAGCACCAAGTCATGCTGCACTTGTCAACACTCGACCAGGATAACATCAACACGACTGTTCACGTATTAGCATAAAAAGCAGCGCTATTTGCATATTACCCAAGACATATTTACATATCACTTTCGCGCATCTTCACAGTTCTGCTCAAAATATCATTAGGCTCAGGGCATGTCCTGAACATGGCACGTATTTAAACACAGGTACATGCCTCCCCCCACCCCACCCCCCAACCTCGTGCACCCCACCCACAAAACTCTTGCACCCCACCCCTAAACCTCGTGCACCCCACCCACACAAACTCTCAATCTGTGGCAAACAGAGAATTCCTTTTCAATAAAATAATTTAATTTAAACTTTGAACCCCCATCCGATGACATCACTTGGTAAATAGCAACACAAGACTTTTGAAGTAACATTGAGAGGTTTGTGTGCAGCTGCATTGGCGCACCTATACATGGTATGAGAAGATAGAAACTTGAAGACGCATTGATCCCATCGAAGGCGATGGAGTTTAGGTTAAAAAAATTATAGTGAGATTACTGAATAAAATGACACTATTTACAGTTTCGGATGTCTGTCAATGCGATCGCCTTGCCCCAGACTTCCCTAGAACTTAATAGTGGAGTGTTTACTGTAAACCATGAAATTTTTTTGTTTGGCGTACACCATTACAACGTTGACTATAATCAATTAAACTAACAGATACATTTAGCATAGAGATATACAATAAAGACATGGAAATGTTTGACTTATGTTGGGACTACTTATTTGGCAATTGTTTTATTTATTTTTTAAAATTTCCTCACTTTTAACACTTCTGATGTCAGACACAACTGACTGAACATTTCAATTAGAATATTGACACATTTATTGACGTAGATACTGACACACGACCACAATTGTGTGCATTTAACATTTATACCACACACACTAAACATTGACCAATAAATAACCCAAAATCATAAACGTTAAATTACTGTCATACCCCATATACCCAATAATCACATGTATATAAAAAACATACTCGCATACACATTTGCACAGATTACTGCATGAATACACAACATCAATACCTACACCACTATCCCAACACCAATTACCCCAACAGCAATACCTACACCAATATCCCAACACCAATATCACAACATCAATATCAACACCAATATCCCAACACCAATATCCCAAACATCAATACCTACACCAATATCCCAACACCAATATCACAACATCAATACCTACACCAATATCCCAACACCAATATCCCAACACCAATATCCCAAACATCAATACTAACATCAATATCCAAACACCAATATCACAACATCATTACCTACACCAATATGCCAACACCAATATCCCTAACATCAATACCTACACCAATATCCCAACACCAATATCAAAACAACAATACCTACACCAACATCCCAACACCATTATCAAAACATCAACACCTACACCAACATCCCAACACCAATATCCCCAACATCAATACCTACACCAATATCCCAAAACCAATATCCCCAACATCAATACCTACACCAATATCCCAACACGAATATCAAAACATCAGTACCTACACCAATATCCCAACACCAATATCCCCAACATCAAAACCTACACCAATATCCCAACACCAATATCACAACATCAATACCTACACCAATATCCCAACACCAATATCACAACATCAATACCTACACCAATATGTCAACACCAATATCACAACATCAATACCTGCACCAATATCCCAACACCAATATCGCAACATCAATACCTACACCAATATCTTAACACCAATATCAAAACACCAATATCGCAACATCAATACCTACACCAATATCTTAATACCAATATCACAACATCAATACCTACACCAATATCCCAACACCAATATCCCAACACCAATATCACAACATCAACACCTACACCAATATCCCAACACCAATATCACAACATCAATGCCTACACCAATATCGCAACACCAATATCACAACATCAATACCTACAGCAATATCCCAACTCCAATATCCCCACAATCAATACCCACGTTAATATCCCAACACCAATATCCCCAACATCAACACCCACACCAATATCCCAACTCCAATATCCCCACAATCAATACCCACGCCAATATCCCAACACCACTATCCCCAACACCAATATCCCAACAGCGAAATCCTGAAAACTTGAAAACCCAAACGATTTTTTTTTAAAAACATACAGCCGGCACAATTTCAAATACCAAAATAAATTGTCCACCTCTCCCCACCCCCCACGGCCAACCTTTCCAGACATGTACAATCCACATTACCCTTGACCGTCATCATTTGAAAACAATTCCTCACGAGACTATTTAAAAAAAAAAAAAAAAAACAAAAAAAAAAAAAAAAGCCAAACTAAGGCAAACCCCAAAATATTCTTCGAAAGTAATTTTTTTTTTTTTTAACGCAGGGTGCTGCCCATGCACAAACGTGTTCTGCTATAAAAAATTTACCTTTGATGACGGCCCTTTTATCGGTAGCCTCCCCTGTCTCCTACCACGTCACGCCAAACCCTGTGCTGCGATGGAGGTACGATAAAAAATACTTTTAGGTACGCATTGCCATTAGCTAAGGGCAGTAACTGTGATAAACATTTTTGATAGCCCAGATAAAACAATACCATTCTAGAGATGTTGTGAACACTTCAGTAGCAACACTCAAATGTTTCTGATTTCTTATTTCAATGGATTTATCTAACGCTTGGTCTAGATCCAAGATGCATTGCGTCGTTGAACACCTGCTCTATTTTCTTGTTAAAAGATCTCTAACTGAAGCTGTGTTTAATGAGTGCTTCAGTGGCACCCACTGTAGCACAGTGCATTAATTGTACGATAGGTGGTTCTAGTTCATAGGATGAATATGGTGAGTACTTCAGTGTAACTTTTAGTTCATAGGATGAATATGGTGAGTACTTCAGTGTAGCTGTTAGTTCATAGGATGAATATGGTGAGTACTTCAGTGTAGCTGTTAGTTCATAGGATGAATATGGTGAGTACTTCAGTGTAGCTGTTAGTTCATAGGATGAATATGGTGAGTACTTCAGTGTAACTTTTAGTTCATAGGATTAATATGGTGAGTAATTCAGTGTAACAAGCACCAGCTCTAACTATAATCTAAACTTTAACAAACACCAGCTCTTAATGTAATCCAAACCTTAACAAACACTCAATAATTTGTAAGAATGTGCAATGAGTTTCTATTAACGTCCTGTTATTTTCAACTACGCCATATCTTACAACGATGTCGTCATTGGAGTCGCATGTCGGAAGCCTCTCCGATTTCGGTGAAACCGAACTTTGACCTGACGCAGGGAAGTAGTTCCGATATCACTGCTCTGTTTACGTGCCTTGCATAATTAGCCCCTCCTTGTTTGATCGTACATAATGTATCAGTAAGATCCCCCCCCCTCCTCCTCCCTGCAGGTGATTCTCCAGTAGCCCGACTAACTTAACTGGTCACGTCATGGACGGGTACACGTCACGAGGTGCCGGAAGTATTGTCAGACGACAAACTCAAGTAACGGTTGGGTTATCTCAGCCCGTCACTTAAAAACTGCTGGGACTGCCCACCCGCTACCAACACTGAATCAATACGCCCTTTAATTTCTGGAGATTAACTTATGCCTCGCCCTCGCACGTATCGAATGTACCCCGACTTTCTAACGGCGATTGGGGTTTAAAAAAAAAAAAATAGGTTAGGGCTACGTGAATGGCTAGAGCAGATCATGTGACCTCGTGCCAACGAAACCGGACATGGCTAGAAGCCCGGACAATGTGTTGCAACATCGTTCTCTCATGCCCTTAATCAAATGCACAATTTAACAGATTGTCTCCCTCAATCTGCCGGGAATATCCAGTTACGGTTCCTGGAAAAACCCGGAAGCTCGGCGGAAGTGAAGCGTGTGCAGTCGCCATTGTACATGACGTCATCCAGTTGATTTTCGGAATGGAAATGAGCATATCGCACGTCACTGGCCTGTGCCGAGAATGGCGGGAAATTGTAGACGTTTGGCTTGTCCAATCTAAACTAACGAGTCTATTAAGTGGAATAGCAGACGGGAATTAAGATAAGGACGTGGTGGGCTGTTTACCGTTTCCTCTATTTGGAAGGACCGGTGGGCATTGCATGGTTCAGATCTATTCTAGCCGATGGGCATTGCATGGTTCACATCTATTCTAGCCGGTGGGCATTGCATGGTTAAGATCTATTCTAGCCGGTGGGCATTGCATGGTTAAGATCTATTCCAGCCGGTGGGCATTGCATGGTTAATATCTATTCCAGACTGTGGGCATTGCATGGTTAAGATCTATTCTAACCGGTGGGCATTGCATGGTTAAGATCTATTCTAACCGGTGGGCATTGCATTGTTAAGATCTATTCTAACCGGTGGACATTGCTATAAATTAATCCCCCCTTCCTTATAAACCCCCTTCACACCACGCTGTCAGTCTCCACCCAGAACTAAGCTATTCCCCACCTCGGATCTTATTCACATTTTTTGTTATAGTCATCAAAATAAACCCTGAGTAGTGAAGTATAGAAGATCTCTTCTGTTGACGGCCGACCAATGAGAGAGAGAGAGAGAGAGAGAGAGAGAGAGAGAGAGAGAGAGAGACAGAGAGAGAGCGAGAGAGAGAGAGAGAGAGAACTCTCCAGTCTGGGAGTCGGGTGCTAAACTCTGGGCTATTCATAGGATCTTTCAAGTTTTATGGAATCACGTCATTCGGCCAGCAGCTCATTCCGAAGCTACAGCGGCATGCAGGGCCGCGGGTAACGTAGGAGCTCAAGCTCCAATGATAAGGTCATAGAAATGATACTCGTCTCGGCGGTAATGGCCGAGCGTGTCATGTTGGCCAATCTTCCCCCCTTGAATACCGGGGCTCAACTTTAAGCCGGCCAGTCGAGGCCGGTGTCGTCGCAGGGCTACCGACGCGAGGAGAGGGCNGAGGTCCACTGTAGAGGTCCACTGTAGAGGTCCACTGTAGAGGTCCACTGTAGAGGTCCACTGTAGAGGTCCACTGTAGAGGTCCACTGTAGAGGTCCACTGTAGAGGTCCACTGTAGAGGTCCACTGCAGAGGTCCACTGTAGAGGTCCACTGCAGAGGTCCACTGTAGAGGTCCACTGCAGAGGTCCACTGCAGAGGTCCACTGTTTCTAAATGTTGCTTTGAATACTTGAAAAGTGTTGGATAATCCTGATGCCATTATTGAGTGTATTTTCCCCAAAGGTCTAGATCTACCCTAACCGGTTGGCACTGCATAAAGTAAAGATCTATTCTCGCTACTGTCCGGCATTGAACTGAGTTGACGCGATGCGCCGGAGTCTAGGGTGTGACGCAGAGTGACGCAGTGTGACGCAGAGTGACGCAGAGTGACGGAGAGTGACGCAGAGTGACGCAGAGTGACGCAGAGTACCGCAGAGTGAAGCAGAGTGACGCAGAGTGACATTATGTTGAGGATTTGAAACACATTTGATGTGGTGTATCAACGTGCGATGTAGCAACTTGTGATGAGCCAACCTGTGACGTATCAACCTGTGACCTATCAACCTGTGACCTATCAACCTGTGACCTATCAACCTGTGACCTATCAACCTGTGATGCATCACCTTGAGTTGAAACGTTTAACGTGTGCTGCACCAACTCGCCAGCTTGCGGTCAGTCAACTGACGATGGATCAAATGCCAGACAAGAAGAGATGCCATGTACTGCGCTTAAATGCCTTTTTAAAGTTTGATCGATTACTCTTTGTTGTTGAGCTAATTTTACTTCAAACAAATGGCAACTGAAATGGTAACTGAACTGGCAACTGAAATGGTAACTGAAATGGTAACTGAACTGGCAACTGAAATGGAAACTGAAATGGTAACTGAAATGGAAACTGAAATGGAAACTGAAATGGTAACTGAAATGGAAACTGAAATGGTAACTGAACTGGCAACTGAAATGGAAACTGAAATGGTAACTGAAATGGAAACTGAAATGGTAACTGAACTGGCAACTGAAATTGCAACAGAAATGGTAACTGAACTGGCAACTGAAATGGTAACTGAACTGGCAACTAAAATTGCAACAGAAATGGTAACTGAAATGGAAACTGAAATGGTAACTGAAATGGTAACTGAACTGGCAACTGAAATTGAAACAGAAATGGTAACTGAACTGGCAACTGAAATGGAAACTGAAATGGTAACTGAACTGGCAACTGAAATGGAAACTGAAATGGTAACCGTTGTGACTTCAATGGGTCTCAACCTGTTGTGCACACTGGGAAGGATCATATGACGGAAATTGGGTTCAATTTGTGTGAAGAAAATCCCCCACGAAAAAAATTTTTTTTTTAAATATTAAATACTGTAATATAGAAAATATAATCCAACGAACGTATCGGCTAAGTGAGATTAAAAGTAAGAGCTTACAAAGGGAGAGTTTACAAAGTAAGAACTTACAAAGGAAGAGTTTACAAAGTAAGAACTTACAAAGGGAGAGTTTACAAAGTAAGAGCTTTTAAGGGAGAGTTTACAAAGTAAGAGCTAACAAAGGGAGAGTTTACGAAGTAAGACCTTACAAAGGGAGATTTTACAAAGTAAGAGCTTACAAAGGGGGAGTTTACACAGGGCGTTAGACTCAAAATCAAACACCTTTGAGTCCAACATTATTGATTTTACCTCAGGTTTGGTTTTTTGTAGTTTTTTTTTTTGTTTGTTTTTTGTTTTTGTTGTTAGTGTTGTTTGACTTAAGATTGTGCCAAAATTAATTAAAATAATTACACTCTGTTATCTCTGCGGGACTAAATTTATGAAATCGTTCCACTTCCTATATGTACGTATCTTCTTATATATATATATAGATAGGATTGATCCAAGAGACGTAAAGATCTATAAGATGTTTTGGAAGGCCACTATATTGTCTCAGGGCATAAAATTAATCAAAGTCGTCACGGGTGTCTGCATAACATCACAGCAGGAACAATAACCCGGCCACGATTCTACCTCTCCTCACCAGGGTGCGCTTTAATTTGTCATCTGGCTACATTAACGGCGCGCTTACCACGGCCGTGGAGACCCTGGCCGCCCCCTCGAGTGGTAGGCTCACGCTGGGTGTGGATGTGGGCATAAAACCCCCATGTTGATTAGCCGGGGCTATCAAGCTATCTAAGGTACGATACAGCTGATTGGTTGAAGGCTCTCACGTGACAACCCGTGCAGATGTTTCGTCATATAACACCGATAGTTTTTTTTGTTGTTTTTTTCCCTTCTCTACTCACTGTGGTGTGGGTGATTTTGGGGAGGGGCGGGGGACAAGTTGTGAGATGGTGTGGGGGCAAGTTGTGAGATGGTGTGGGTGGCAAGTTGTGAGATGTGTGGGGGCAAGTTATGAGATGGTGTGGGGGAAGTGGTGAGATGGTGTGTCGGGGCAAGGTGTGACATGGTGTATGAGGAAAGTTGAGAGATGATTTGGGGGGGGGGACAAGTTGTCAGTTGGTGTGGGGGCAAAAAAGGATAAGGAAAAACTTAATGAACGAAAGACAAGCTTAAAGATCAGATCTTAATTTATTGAACAGTTTTAGAAAGAAATGTGTATAATATTAAAGTCACCCTGTCTCTGTTACATTCATTACATTAAATCTATAAGGTGAGGTGTCGAAAGGTCACTAGTGTAAACAAAACTGGACATTTATTAATTAATCATATAGATTTAGATATGAACACTTTTTGTTAGGGCCGTATCATTCTCTACATGACATAACATCACAACATGATCTTGATGGATCTTCAGGCCCGCACCTGGGAAATTATGGGCCCCAGGCAGCTGACAGAGTTCTGGCCCGGTATCTTGACCTAACCCGCCACACGTACCCAGTTGCGAATGAAATATTTGGCAGCAGAAGTTTAAAATTTAGGATTAGTTCTTTAACGAAGGGTTTAGACCCTGGCTCCTGATAGCGCTGCTCACTGATCAAGCTTTCGAAGTCGTTCTGACTGCAGACCCGGGAAACACCGGGCATCTTGGCTGGTTAAAAATGTTTATATACTTATTGGTGTATGTAGCCTAATCAAAACTTTCCACGCTCCATTTGCACAGAACTAAGTTACCACAGAACCAGTTTACCACTGAGCATATTTACCACAATAACCAAGTTACCAAAATAACCAAGTTACCACAGAACAAGGTTACCACAATAACCATGTTACAACAGAACCAAGTTACCGCAATAACCAAGTTACCACAATAACCAAGATACCACAATAACCAAGTTACGACAATAACCAAGTTAACACAATAACCAAGTTACCAAAATAATCAAGTTACCACAATAACCAAGATACCACAATAACCAAGTTACCACAATAACCAAGTTAACGCAATAACCAAGCTACCACAATAACCAAGTTACCACACAACCAGGTTACCACAGAACATAGTTACCACAATAACCACGCTACCACAATAACCATCCTACCACAATAACCAAGTTACCATAGAACAAGGTTACCACAGTAACAAAGTTTCAACAGAACCAAGTTACCGCAATAACCAAGATACCACAATTACCAAGTTACCCCAATAACCAAGTTAACACAATAACCAAATTACCACAGAACCAAGTTACCACAATAACAAAGTTACCACAATAACCAAGTTACCACAATAACCAAGTTACCACAGTAACCAAATTACCAATGGGATAAAAGTCACTCTGAAGTCTATATTATTATCTATTCCTGTCTTTCTGTGCATCTTAGGGTACACATAGCAAAATAATGCACACATACAGACATGCATACATATACCCACACTCACACGCTTGGAAAAAAATATTCATCTATTTTATATTTGGATTTTCTCTCTAAACAAGTCAATCAATCTATCATGCAATTTATATTATACGACACAACAATTGTGTGCAAAGGAAGTAGACTTGTGATATGATGAAATTACAAATAGACTTCCGGATATGATGAAATTACAAACAGACTTCCGGATATGATGAAATTACAAACAGACTTCCCGATATGATGAAATTACAAATAGACTTTCGGATATGATGAAATTACAAATAGACTTCCGGATATGATGAAATTACAAACAGACTTCCGGATATGATGAAATTACAAACAGACTTCTGGATATGATAAAATTACAAATAGACTTCTGGATATGATAAAATTACAAATAGACTTCCGGATATGATGAAATTACAAACAGACTTCTGGATATGATAAAATTGCAAATATATTTCTGGATATGATAAAATTACATAATATAGACTTCTGGATATGATGAAATTACAAACAGACTTCTGGATATGATAAAATTACAAATAGATTTCTGGATATGATAAAATTACAAATAGACTTTTGGATATGATAAAATTACAAACAGACTTCTGAATATATTAAAATTACAATTAGACTTCTGGTGATAAAAAAAAAAAATTACACATTGACTACTGATGGAGATAATATAACAAAATGACTACTGATAACTATAAGATCCTCATGTTAAAAATATAACATGTACAATAATGATAGTTACATAAAAAATTCAAAAAAAAAAAAAAAAAAAAAAAAAAAAAAAAAAACAAAAAAAAAAAAAAAAAAAAAAAAAAAAAAAAAAATAATGACTACTGATAACTATAAGATCCTCATGTTAAAAATAAAACATGAACAATAATGATAGTTACATAAAAAATTCAAAAAAAAAAAAAAAAAAAAAAGACAAATAAACTACCGGTGACAACAATGCAACAAAAATGAAAAGGAAAAATTCCAGCGCTAAAAGAGACACATCTCCCGTGCTTAACAGCGTAGATGTCTGTGATATGGCCCACCATATGCTGAAACAGATTCTCTGTCTCAAGAGTTATCACAGAAATATCTCCGCCTCTACGAGAATTAAAGATAGGCCGTATGAAAGGGGACGAAAAGGGGAAGCGACTACGTTTTTTAAAAAGAAATGTTGGGTGGAAGGGGGGGGGGTATCAGAAGAAGAAAAAAGTGTGTGGGGGTGGGGAGAGTATGCATGAGGGTATTTAAACGGCTTCTCGGCCCCGTTTGAATATGGCTGTATTGTTACGCCGCTCCCGACCTGGGCCGCCATTATCAGAGACAGTTCTTTTCAAGGGTTCGACATGCGATACCGCCATTTGGAGGCAGCTGTACGCGAGCTGGGGCTGTAACATAGGCAAGTTATGAAATTATGAGGAACCCTTAAATACAATGGACGTAAGGAACACGAGGCGATCGGTGGGGGTGGGGGCAAGGTGGAGTGGGGGTGCGGGGGCGCTCTTAGTGTGGGATTACATGCGCATCCCATGCTAGCTGGGGGGACTTCGAGGTTTGGATCATCATAAAATGTTTGCAGTCGTAAAAACGTGGGCCCTTTGCCGGTTTGGGGGAGGGGGGGAGGGAGAGAGAGAGAGAGAGAAGACCGAAACCTTTTGGTGGTGATAACACAATTTTATTTGGGAGGGGAAGGGGTGAAAAAGGAGTGACTTAGAAAAGGGGGGGGGG
>CAXITT010000731.1:71485-101485 GCA_964033795.1 Lymnaea stagnalis | reverse complement strand
ATAGACAGAGGGAAAATGATAGACAGAGTGAAAATGATATACAGAGGGAAAATGATACACAGAGGGAAAATGATACACAGAGGGAAAATGATAGACAGAGGGAAAATGATATACAGATGGAAAATGATATACAGAGGGAAAATGATATACAGAGGGAAAATGATATACAGAGGGAAAATGATATACAGGGGGAAAATGATATACAGAGGGAAAATGATATACAGAGGGAAAATCTCACGTGTGAAACTAAAAAATGACGCTCAATCCACACATCCATTCACAAGATTGAAAATACAAGTAGTAAGAAAGTCCATAAAAAGAGAGCAAGTGAGAGAAGGGGGGGGAGGGTAGGAGAAAGAGAGGATGAAAATGAGAGAAAGAGAAAGAGAGAGGGCGAGCGAAAAAAGAAAGAGAGATACGAGTCCATAGACATGACTCGCTGTGTTTATTTTTGGACATGAAAACATGAAACATAATGGGTCTTTGATTCGAGAGTTCGGATGGCATAGAATGACGTGATTTCGCCAAAGTACTCTTAGATTCTACACTGTAGAAGAACGGCCGTGCCTGCTACAGACGCAGACGGAAGAAGACGTTTGTTGACTTTGTATCGTACACTTGAATTGTGATAAATGAACCAACAATGGTTTAATGATGCCTATTATAAATCAAATAAATAAAGATGAATTTATTGTAGACCACTGTATGTGGCAAAGTTATTTAACTAACCATTTCTTTGATCTCATTGCTCCTGAGCGAATCCGTGGCATTGTAATGGAGTTGTTGTTTTTTTTTTTTTTTTTGTGAAGTGGGTCGGCCATTTAAGTAATTTTTTTTTTTTGATCTCATTGCTCCTGAGCGAATCCGTGGCATTGTAATGGAGTTGTTGTTTTTTTTTTTTTTTTTGTGAAGTGGGTCGGCCATGTAAGTAATTTTATTTAGATGAAGTTAATATGGATTATTTTATAAAAGATGAATCTTAAATGAAAGAATTTAAAAATGGATGTATTTATAAGGGATGAATTTAAGGAGGCTTACTCATATACATCTCTTAAAATACGTGACACTAAAAGATTGAGTTAAACACGGGAGAAAAATTAACAAAATTGACAGTCCTCGCGAGATCGTCATCACTCAATTTGTAATGGCAATATTCAGCTATGTGTGCCAGCAAAATTCAGCTATGTGCAATCATTTTACCGTACAGCGTAGGCCATGCACTTTACAACGTACGAAATAAACCATACATCATACCATACACCTAACGATAACCCATACAACCGTGCATTACACAATCCTCTGTTGCAGATTACTTCTTGAAGACATCCCGGGCATCGCTTCCATAGACGTAACCTTTCTCCGTCTGCCGCTGCGCCGCCATCTTTCCTCTCGCACTTTCGGAGTGATCTGCCGCTGATAACTGTCCCGTGCGAATGACGGCACGGTACGGTCCTAACCTTTAAACACGCGCCGGCCACATCAAAGAGGGGGAAAAAATGGCAAACTGGATAAAGTTTCAACCAATTTTCAAAACGAGTAAAGACTATAGGACAATGGCTGGCTGGGCCGCTCTGAGCCCGTCCGCCTGCTTGGCGTCAGCCGATGTCCGCCAGGAAGCCACCAGAGCGCTGACATTATCATTTTAACTTTACTTATTTCCACGCTAAGATAAATAACAACAAGACGAGGAAAGGGAGAGAAGCGCACCCGTTCACCCGGGGCAGCACAATGGGATGGGACAGGGGAGAGAAGTTGGCATTGAGAGGACAAGGTACGCGCATCTCCAGCAGAATTGTTTCCCACTACGATGTGAACCTGGACGTTTTTCCCTTGACAAAGCGTTGCGCTAAAAGAGAAGAGTTTTGTAATTTAAAGTTAAATTAACTTGTAAATATGGGGTGAGGGGAAGTGGGCTGTCTATAAGTGCATCATTTGGGATGGGGTGGGGTGGGGGGGGGTTGCAGAAATTCATGGTGGTCTGTCACTTTATAGCGTAGATGAAAACATCTTTTACATTGTCAGCATATCTTACAGCGTCAGCATCTTTAACATTTTCCTAAATATATATTACTTCGTCCACATGTTAACATTTTCAATATCTAACCCCCGAAAAAATGTCAAAATATTTTAAAACAATTATATGTGTTTAAAATTAATGTCGACATGTTCAATGTCGTGTTTTTCAATGTTTAACATTGACTTCTGTCAGCTCACAACAGACTTTTTACTGATAACCAAAAAAATTATTATAACATACACAATGTGACAATATAACATACACAATGTGACAATATAACATACACAATGTGACAATATAACATACACAATGTAACAATATAACATACACAATGTGACAATATAACATACACAATGTGACAATATAACATACACAATGTGACAATATAACATCGCAACATATTGCGATAGGACGAACCTATTCAAAATATTCGAATATTTTTATTATTGTTCGTCCGTCGAAGATCGACGATGACCATCGTCCGGTGACTGATGACTTGCGCGGGTGACTTTTGTTTAAAGTGGGGGGGGGGTGTGGCGGCGTCAGCCTCACTCTCTCGTCCGGGCCCACCATATCCAGTGGCAGGAATCTACGTCACGACGACCAGGGCTGGGTACGGTTGCAGGAATTGTCATTGTATGCGCCTTACGGGACTCCAACTCCGGGTTTTAATTCAGAGTTTCCTTCTCTTAGTTGAGTTGCCGACCAAGGTTAACGAGTCTCATCCACCCGGGGTGATATTTTTGCTTGGCTGGCATTGAACTCCAGACCACCAACTTGAGGTTTGCTCAGTTTAGACCATTCGGCCATTCGGCCATCCAGTCACCCAATTAGGATGTAAAACTTCCAGAATCTTAGGGACCTCGCATTCATGAGAAACCCCCTTAATTTTTTTCTTCTTCTTCTATATCTTAATGGCCCACGATCAATTTATTGATCATTTTGGCTCCTATTCATGTAGTGATTAATCAACTAATTCTTCAACTGCCGTAACTGTTATCAAAGAACAGCACTCCACAACCAAATCTACAATAATTTTTTTTTCAATTACTGCGCTCTAAAAAAATAATTTAAAAAAAAAAAAAGCTTTAAAAATGTACACATGAAAATAAAATCATGTATCCAGTGCAAAAATGAAATCATGTATCCAGTGCAAAAATGAAATCATGTATCCAGTGCAAAAATAAAATCATGTATCCAGTGCAAAAATGAAATCATGTATCCAGTGCAAAAATGAAATCATGTATCCAGTGCAAAAATGAAATCATGTATCCAGTGCAAAAATGAAATCATGTATCCAGTGCAAAAATGAAATCATGTATCCAGTGCAAAAATGAAATCATGTATCCAGTGCAAAAATGAAATCATGTATCCAGTGCAAAAATGAAATCATGTATCCAGTGCAAAAATGAAATCATGTATCCAGTGCAAAAATGAAATCATGTATCCAGTGCAAAAATGAAATCATGTATCCAGTGCAAAAATGAAATCATGTATCCAGTGCAAAAATGAAATCATGTATCCAGTGCAAAAATGAAATCATGTATCCAGTGCAAAAATGAAATCACAAAGGATTTAAAATTGAATCTAATAACGCCATCTGCATTGATGATACAGAGTGGCTATTCGGAGCCGGAGAAGAGTGAGAGGTTGGGTTTATTAAAAGGATATTTTAAATGTTATTCTTGGGTTTGTACGAAAAAAATGTGGGAGCAAATGAAAGATAATTGAATGGACTATATGTTTATAATTTAATTATCCAGGTTAGGGTTAGGGGCAGTCACGTGGCGATGCTGCTGCTGGTGGTGGTGGTGGTTGTGGTGGTGGTGGTGGCCCGGCTTGTGCATTGGTAGGTAGCAAAACAAAAACAAAAATACAAAACCCAATAAATTTGCAAGGTCTTTTCCATACGCTAATAATCTAAAAAAAAAAACACGTAAAAACCACTTAGCTAGCATGCACATGTAAAAACCACCTAGCTGGGATGCACCTTCAAAAGCCACAGTGCCCAAAGACTCCAGATATGAAAGGCTGCAGTGCGATCACTGATTCCCTAAGTCCAGAGCTCTGCAACACCTTTTTTTTTTAATCACACACGGCACACAATGAGTAAAAACATGCGAATGCGTACTAAATAACATAATGTGTTAACGTACTAAATAACATAATGTGTTAACGTACTAAATAACATAATGTGTTAACGTACTAAATAACATAATGTGTTAACGTACTAAATAACATAATGTGTTAACGTACTAAATAACATAATGTGTTAACGTACTAAATAACATTATGTGTTAACGTACTAAATAACATATTGTGTTAACGTACTAAATAACATAATGTGTTAACGTACTAAATAACATAATGTGTTCACAATAAGTGATGACGTTAATAACGCGATCATACCAATAAGGGATGAACATAAGTAGAGGATATAAGTAGAATATGTAAGTAGAATAAATAAGTAGAATATGTAAGTAGAATACCTAAGTAGAATATGTAAGCAGATTATGTAAGTAGAATACATAAGTAGATTATGCAAGTAGACTACATCAGTTGAATATTTAAGTAGAATATTTAAGTAGAATACAAAAGTGGAATATGTAATTAGAACTCATAAGTACAATATGTAAATAGAATATATAAGTAGAATATTTAAGTAGAATGAATATTTATCTTTATAAATTTGTGGCATCATGTGGAAAAAAAAATATATATATAGTTTCTCACAAATATTTCAATTTACATTAAGGACCCACGAACAAATGAAGGAAGTCTATCATTGTAATAACTTGATGCAGTTTTTAAAATACTAGATTCTGTTGATTTGTCCGAATGTTTCATTTTGTGAGCACTAACAGGCCGGTGGAATTACAAAAGGAAGCGTTACTAAATGCATTACACTAAGATTTTGATCTGAATAGTTTCCCACGGCGGACGTACGTACAACTGATTATTTTTTTATATTTAATAAAATTGACAACACGTCAATAAATGTACAAGGAATACTTGATATTTCATCGTGATTTAAGATGGATTCACAAGCCAGCGCCTAAATAAAGAATTTTTCAAAATTAATCGTTTTTTTGTGATCCACAATTTTAAAAAAACAAACAATTAAGTTAAAGGTCACGTCAGGATGACACTGAACGATTCAGTAACAAACAAGGTGAGTGATGGCTCTGAAATCATTTATGTTTTGCTGGTACAAATGTTAATTTATTGCGATATGTTTTGCTGGTACAAATGTTAATTTATTGCGATATGTTTTGCTGGTACAAATGTTAATTTATTGCGATATGTTTTGCTGGTACAAATGTTAATTTATTGCGATATGTTTTGCTGGTACAAATGTTAATTTATTGCGATATGTTTTGCTGGTACAAATGTTAATTTATTGCGATATGTTTTGCTGGTACAAATGTTAATTTATTGCGATATGTTTTGCTGGTACAAATGTTAATTTATTGCGATATGTTTTGCTGGTACAAATGTTAATTTATTGCGATATGTTTTGCTGGTACAAATGTTAATTTATTGCGATATGTTTTGCTGGTACAAATGTTAATTTATTGTCATCTAAATTTCGTGACAACATTAATTTTGTTTGAGTCCTTCAAACTGTACAAAAAAAAAAAAAATTCAAAATTCTTCAACCAGAAAATATCGGTGTCTTTGAACAGAGAGTCCATATTGAACTCTTGTTGTCGACCAGTCCATGCACGTTAGATCAAGTATCAAAGACATAGTCCTGGCTTAGACCCGGGCCTGTTCAATAATAAAGACCACGGGCAGTTGCACTAAACAATCTCTAGCACTAAACAATCCTTAGCACTTAATGTCACTTAATGCCAAGGACCCGAATAGAAAGCAAAACCCGGGGGCTCATAAAATACAAAATGGCCAATATTTCACTCCCTTGAAAGCCGACACCCCTCACAGATTGGAATCTCCCGTATCGAGTTTTGGAAACCACGAATTTCTCGCGCCCATCTTTTGTTCGCATTTATCAATCGTCAGAAAAAATAAGAATTTAACACAGCCAGCAAAGGCCCGCCATGTGTAGAGGGTCCGCGGGTTCGATGCTTGACCACTTCATAAAACGTTTGCCTCGAGAAATTCTATCGGCTCTGGGGGTAGACTACGAGTCGAGTGTTCCGGCGAAGTGGCCCCCAGTGGTCCACCGTCGGACGGGGTCGACAGTGAGATTGTGTCAATTAGTGTTTTGGCTTGTGTTGGTTTTTTTTTTTTTGGTGTTCGTTTTTTGTGGGGTTTGTAAATGCGGGATCCTAGACCTTGGTCGAAGTTGCACGGATATCAGTGGAGGCTCCCCTGTCCCTTGGATGGGTTTATCATTCAGATAAATTGTACCACAATGTCGTTATCTGGTTATGGTTAGTTGTAAAAAGAAAAAGAAAAAGAAACTTTAATTTTTTTACCGTCTCCTCTTTTTTTTTTTTTTTTTTTTTTTTTTTTTTTTTTTTTTTTTTTGTTTTTTTTTGTTAGTTTGACGAGTATCCTTATATGTTATCTGTTATGTCAATAATTTGTCAACGCCACTTCCATCCATCATGGTTGCTGCACTTTGTTATCACCCTTTCGATCCATCGCAATTATTGCTTTTGTAATCGCTCTTTGGAGTGTGTCTTGAACGAGAATTCAAAAAGTGTCAACAAGCATTGTTTGTTTGTTTGTTTGTTTTGGTTTGGTTTGGTTTTGTTTGATTTTTTTTTCTTTTCCTTGTCATGAAACAGTCTCATTTCAATGCTTCAAGTCAGCAAGGGAAGCAAATATAGACAAGCATAAAATATTTACAAGCATGAAAATATATACCAGCAGAAAATATATTATATTCATGAAATATATACAAGCATGAAATATATACAAACATAACATATATATACAAGCATGAAATATATACAAATATAAAATATATATAAGCATGAAATATATACAAACATAAAATATATACAAGCATGAAATATATACAAGCATTAAACAATAATAAAAGCCCAATATGGTAAATTAATATCAATTAAAGATCAATAAAATAACTTGCTACTTATAATACATTTTTCATATAATTATTTAAATTATTATAATTTTTTTTCTTTTCAAAATGAATGACTGAGTCAGTGATGTATTTGCAATAGACCAGTGATGTATTTGCAATAGACCAGTGATGTATTTGCAATAGACCAGTGATGTATTTGCAATAGACCAGTGATGTATTTGCAATAGACCAGTGATGTATTTGCAATAGACCCGTGATGTATTTGCAATAGACCAGTGATGTATTTGCAATAGACCAGTGATGTATTTGCAATAGACCAGTGATGTATTTGCAATAGACCAGTGATGTATTTGCAATAGACCAGTGATGTATTTGCATATCTGGTCACTACATAAACGTTATCTGGTCACTACATAAACGTTTAGACCAGTGATGTATTTGCAATAGACCAGTGATGTATTTGCAATAGACCAGTGATGTATTTGCAATAGACCAGTGATGTATTTGCAATAGACCAGTGATGTATTTGCAATAGACCAGTGATGTATTTGCAATAGACCAGTGATGTATTTGCAATAGACCAGTGATGTATTTGCAATAGACCCGTGATGTATTTGCAATAGACCAGTGATGTATTTGCAATAGACCAGTGATGTATTTGCAATAGACCAGTGATGTATTTGCAATAGACCAGTGATGTATTTGCAATAGACCAGTGATGTATTTGCAATAGACCAGTGATGTATTTGCAATAGACCAGTGATGTATGTCCAATAGACCAGTGATGTATTTGCAATAGACCAGTGATTCTCAAAAAAAAAATTCTGCCACAGGATCCATCCCTAGTGCCATTTATTTTAATTAATTCAATAATATATTGATATACACTTGGTCCATTCAATACTACACCGTTTTAAAGTAAGATTACGATCAGGCAATATCTTATAGTAACTTTCTTTTACATATCTCAGTTATGCTAACTGTATGGTTTACTTGATGAACTGATAAGATACGTTCAATTTCTGGTTTGTGATAAATTTACAACAAAGATAAATCCACCGTTTCAGACGTTTCGATGATGTTACTTTGCTTTGAATGGAACAAGACTGAGCTCCCGAATCACTTTCCACAGTGCACGAGAACTGCCTGAAACGTTCTTCTGAAGCTGAAACTCATACGTACAATTTCCCAAGCTTTGAATTCAGCTGTGGATTCATCTTTGGATCCATCTTTGGATTCAGCTGTGGATTCAGTCATGGATTCAGTTTTGGATTCAGCTTGGAATTAGAAATTGATCAAATCAACACAAATTTATATTCGTATACCATATTCAAAACCATGGTCACAATATATTATGTGTCAACAGACAGAGCAGGGTGCCACAATAGATTAGATTGTCAAAATAGTAGGTCGGCACTGGAGCAGATTGCCACCAAAGCATGTTACACACCAGCAGGTTGCCACCAGAACAGTGATTCACCATAGCTGATTGCCACCAAAGCATGTTACACACCAGCAGGTTGCCACCAGACGAGTGTTTCATCATAGGAGATTGCCACAACAGCAGGTTGCCACGAGACAGTCAGTTTGCGGTAAGCAGAAAAGATTTGGTTCAGGGCCGCAAGATTGTCCAGGGGCCGTAAGAGTGTCTTAGGGTCGTAAGATTGTCCAAGGGCCGTAAGATTGTCTTAGGGTCGTAAGATTGTCCAAGGCCGTAAGATTGTCCCAGTCGGGAACACTGACCATGGTTGTAAGCTATCCAGGGCTGTAAAAAGGGTCGTAACATTGTTAAGGGCTGTAACATTGTCCAGTTCCGTAATATAGTACTGTGCCCACAGTATTCTTCACAGTACAGCTGTTTGACCAGGCATAATGAGGTCAGATAAAAACTATTTATTTGCATATTATGACCCATTTATATGTTTTATTTTGTTTTTCTTTAAAATAAACCCATCGGAACGTTAGCGAGTCTATGGTGAAATGGGACTTTAGAAAATCGCTGTCATGCGAAATAAAATTAGTTGTTCATTTGCGAATTTAAAAACTTATTGACGGAACGAAAGGGGAAATTTAGAAATAACTCCTGCACTTCTTTCCCTCCCATTTTTTCTTTAGAAGTCCTCGGAGATAGTTTGCACAAACATCTTTTAATCCCATGCAGCATCTAATTTCAAACAAATAAAATGTATGTCTTTTAATTGTCCATAACTAATCCATCCCTGTGGCGCTACAGCCAATAATAAGGCTTTGGCCTGCCTCACTACTTCCTTCCACTCAAACCTAATTTCCTTTTCTTTTCCATGTTTGGATTCCCCGTTGCTGTAGATCTTTTTCGGCATCATCCATCCCTCTAAGCCTAGGCCTGAACTTTGAGCCGTTTTACTCTGGGGTTCTGGTGATGCACGCTCTTCACCCCTCTGTCGGTTGGCAGTCTCTGTAAGTGGCCTGCCCAGTTCATAACTAAGCCAAGTCGGGGGGGGGGGGGGGGGGGAGAGACCAATTTCTTCTGTTTCCCCCTCCCTCAGTGGGGCATCGCCCAGTGACGCGCAGGCACGAGCTCTTATCTCACGCTGTCTGAAGTTGAACACAATTTATGTTTTGTTCTGTGGTTTATGAGCTCCGATCAATTTCAAGGACAGCACGTGCACAGATAGGCCGTAGATCAAATGGGTCCCAGGCAGCGACGGCCCGGTTTTATTCCCGATATAAAACGCGGGGGGAAATGCTCTTGGTGCCTGGAGCAGCAGCAGATAAGTGGGATAAAATACTTACCTAATCACCGCCCGGTCGCCATCTTTACGACACAATAGCTTTTCTCGAACTTTGGGAGTCGGAGAATGTAAAGCACAAGCAGGGATCAAGTGGACTTTTTTTTTTTTTGCACCTGTTTCAAGGGCCGTAATCTTAGATAATGTTTACATCCATGGTAAACATCGCACCACCTCGACAGTTTTTACATAGAGTTGTCGTTCTTGTTAAACCGTTGTTTTGTGTTGTTGTTGTTTTTTTGTCCAATAAAATAAAACTTAACAATCCACAACACATTGATGTTATTATATCAACATTTTATATTGTTAACATTGTCATGTTATTATTATGTCAGGAATTTAATGTTTTGATGTCAACATTTTACTTTATTATGACAAAAAAATGTATGTATTACACAATAGAGAATTTTTTTTTTAACATAATCTCTTATTTATCTAAATTTCTGACTTGGGGCGCTGGTACCTTATCGATTACATTTTTTTAACTATGAATAAAACAAGAGCAAAAAAATGAATTATATTTTTTTTCCCCAAATGTGTATACAAAGATTGTGTGATATAAAAACGAACATTTAATTGGGCATTTACGGTTTCGAAAATCAACAGTAAACATCTAATTATTTTATGATATAGAATTCTAATTTAATGATGATCGGGAATTCATATGAGATAGTCTTGGTCACATCTTGAGCAGACTCAGTGCTAGTTTAGTGACATATTTTGGGTATAACAGCAATGTTTGGGGAAACTATCATTTCTACAATTCTTTATATTTGCACTATGCTTTAAATTTTAAAAAATATATCCTATAATTTTGTTGTAATACGCTTTAGTTCTGTACTTACATGAACTAAATGCATGGCAAAAGAATAATTTAATGGAACAAATCTATTCTAAATTGTAATTATTTCTTCTTTTTTTTTAAGCGTGAACACTCAATTTAATTCACAGACCCTCAATTTGATTCATAGACCGTCAATTTAATTCATAGACCCTCAATTTGATTCATAGACCCTCAATTCGATTCATAGACACTCAATTCGATTCATAGACCCTCAATTTGATTCATAGACCATCAATTTGATTCATAGACCCTCAATTTGATTCATAGACCCTCAATTTGATTCATAGACCCTCAATTTGATTCGTCATAGACCCTCAATTTGATTCATAGACCGTCAATTTGATTTATAGACCCTCAATTTGATTCCTAGACCCTCAATTTGATTCATAGACCCTCAATTTGATTCATAGACCCTCAAGTTGATTCATAGACACTCAATTTGATTCATAGACCGTCAATTTGATTTATAGACTCTCAATTTGATTCATAGACCCTCAATTTGATTCATACACCCTCAATTTGATTCATAGACCCTCAAGTTGATTCGTCATAGACCCTCAATTTGATTCATAGACCCTCAATTTGATTCATAGACCCTCAATTTGATTCATAGACCCTCAATTTGATTCATAGACCCTCAATTCGATTCATAGACCCTCAATTTGATTCATAGACCCTCAATTTGATTCATAGACCCTCAATTTGATTCATAGACCCTCAATTCTCAATTTGATTCATAGACCCTCAATTTGATTCATAGACCCTCAATTCGATTCATAGACCCTCAATTTGATTCATAGACCCTCAATTTGATTCATAGACCCTCAATTTGATTCATAGACCCTCAATTTGATTCATAGACTCTCAATTTGATTTATAGACACTCAATTTGATTCGTCATAGACCCTCAATTTGATTCATAGACCCTCAATTCGATTCATAGACCCTCAATTTGATTCATAGACCCTCAATTTGATTCATAGACCCTCAATTTGATTCATAGACCCTCAATTTGATTCATAGACTCTCAATTTGATTTATAGACACTCAATTTGATTCGTCATAGACCCTCAATTTGATTCATAGACCCTCAATTCGATTCATAGACCCTCAATTTGATTCATAGACCCTCAATTTGATTCATAGACCCTCAATTTGATTCATAGACCCTCAATTTGATTCATAGACTCTCAATTTGATTTATAGACACTCAATTTGATTCGTCATAGACCCTCAATTTGATTCATAGACCCTCAATTCGATTCATAGACCCTCAATTTGATTCATAGACCCTCAATTTGATTCATAGACCCTCAATTTGATTCATAGACCCTCAATTTGATTCATAGACCCTCAATTTGATTCATAGACCCTCAATTCGATTCATAGACCCTCAATTTGATTCATAGACCATCAATTTGATTCATAGACCCTCAATTTGATTCATAGACCCTCAATTTGATTCATGGACCCTCAATTTGATTCGTCATAGACCCTCAAAAGGATTCATAGACCGTCAATTTGATTTATAGACCCTCAATTCGATTCATAGACCCTCAATTTGATTCATAGACCATCAATTTGATTCATAGACCCTCAATTTGATTCATAGACCCTCAATTTGATTCATAGACCCTCAATTCGATTCATAGACCCTCAATTCGATTCATAGACCCTCAATTTGATTCATAGACCCTCAATTTGATTCATAGACCCTCAATTTGATTCATAGACCCTCAATTTGATTCATAGACCCTCAATTTGATTTATAGACACTCAATTTGATTCGTCATAGACCCTCAATTTGATTCATAGACCATCAATTTGATTCATAGACACTCAATTTGATTCATAGACCCTCAATTTGATTCATAGACCCTCAATTCGATTCATAGACCCTCAATTTGATTCATAGACCCTCAATTTGATTCATAGACCCTCAATTTGATTCATAGACCCTCAATTTGATTCATAGACTCTCAATTTGATTTATAGACACTCAATTTGATTCGTCATAGACCCTCAATTTGATTCATAGACCCTCAATTCGATTCATAGACCCTCAATTTGATTCATAGACCCTCAATTTGATTCATAGACCCTCAATTTGATTCATAGACCCTCAATTTGATTCATAGACCATCAATTTGATTTATAGACCCTCAATTTGATTCATAGACCCTCAATTTGATTCATAGACCCTCAAGTTGATTCGTCATAGACCCTCAATTTGATTCATAGACCCTCAATTTGATTCATAGACCCTCAATTTGATTCATAGACCCTCAATTTGATTCATAGACCATCAATTCGATTCATAGACCCTCAATTTGATTCATAGACCCTCAATTTGATTCATAGACCCTCAATTTGATTCATAGACCCTCAATTTGATTCATAGACCCTCAATTCGATTCTTAGACACTCAACGCGATTCAAAGACCTTCAGTCTGATTCATAGACCCTCAATTAGATTCATAGACCCTCAATTTGATTACAGATTATTTGATTCATAGACCCTCAATTTGACTACAGATTATTTGATTCATAGACCATCATTTCGATTCATAGACCCTCAATTCGATTCGCTTTAGGGACTTTCTATGCACCAAATGAAATAAAAAAAATGCTATGCAACTTATGAATGTGAAAATGTCTATTCCCATCTGACTGGAAACCCCATGAGCTCTCAAACTAATATCTGGCTGGCCATTGTGGATGCTACGTCACTGGATCCCAATAGACTGAAATCTGGAAAACAAAAATTCAGAACACTCCACTTTTTCAGATTGTGCTCTCAGCACCAGCTGGTAGTCTCCCTCTCTCCGTTACTAGGTGATAAATAAGTGAGGTGCTCAATGTTAGTTCTCAGCACCAGCTGGTAGTCTCCCTCTCTCCCCCCCCTCTCTCTCTCTCTCTCTCTCTCCGTTGTCAGGTGATAAATAAGTGATTTGATCGATGTTACTTCTCCCTCTCTCCGTTGTTAGGCGATAAATCAATGATTTGATCGATGATAGCAGATCGCTCATCGATGTTTCCAAACTGATTACAAATCACGGCGATTAACTTTCATACAGGTGCAGATGACGTCATCAGTAGTTCTGATATTAAGCTGTACAAATATCCCCAGTGGCGCCAACCCTACCACACTCACCCCTCTCATGCTCTCTCTGTTCTCTCTCTGTCAGTGAGAAGAAATTTCACTATTTAAAAAATAAATTTTTTTTTTTTAAAATTCTACATTTTTTTCGCAGTATCTTTGTAATCCCATCCTTGACCAAACACGCCGCGCTGTCCACAGACGTAGATTGACCAGGGTAGAGGGCATACTTGACCAAAGACGCCACGCTGTCCACAGACGTAGATTGACCAGGCGAGAGGTCATACTTGACCAAACACGCCGCGCTGTCCACAGACGTAGATTGACCAGGCTAGAGGTCATACTTGACCAAACACGCCACGCTGTCCACAGACGTAGATTGACCAGGGTAGAGGGCATACTTGACCAAACACGCCACGCTGTCCACAGACGTAGATTGACCAGGCGAGAGGTCATACTTGACCAAACACGCCGCGCTGTCCACAGACGTAGATTGACCAGGCGAGAGGTCATACTTGACCAAACACGCCGCGCTGTCCACAGACGTAGATTGACCAGGCGAGAGGTCATACTTGACCAAACACGCCACGCTGTCCACAGACGTAGATTGACCAGGCGAGAGGTCATACTGTAGTATATGTCACCTTAGCTTTACTGTTGTATATTTCACCTTAGCTTTACCTTCATTCCCTATACAGCATTCTTCGTTACAGAATACCCTTGAATACATTCCCTCGTGTCGGGGTGACCACCAGCCATAAAATTATTTGCTTTGCAACGTCATTAATGTGGTTTTTTCCGATGGTCTTCGGCGACCCCCTGTATAAGGGCCATGCGGCCCCCAACGTGGTCGCGACCCACAGGCTGAGGATCGCTGTCCTTTAACATTGCGCACGTGATTTACCCAAAATCCGTAGATCACACACTCACACACACATACATACACATACACACACACACTTGAGACAATGTGTTTCAGCTGAGATATTTGAAGACGATTTATTTGGTACTTTTTTATTGTGTGCATTTTTTTTATTTTTTTTTTTAAATCCCAGCTATGCATATATCCCAGGTTGAGTAACTTAGCATTGAACACGAGTCGTTGTATTGTCAGACGTATGTAAAGCTCCATCAATGGCATAGGTGACTACACAACAATTGTGATGTATTTTCACTTAGCCCGTCAGTTGGTGCAAATTATTATTCGTTAAGTGATATTAAATTCTGAGTAAAACAATTGACACAATTTTAAAATTGTTTCGGTTTTTATTTTATTTTAATTTTTTTTTAAATGCGTTTAAAAGTTAATTTTTAGAGTGGTTCTCAAACGTGTACACTTGGTGATCACATCTCCATTTCCCCAAATGAGTTGCGCGCTGTCTCGATATTTACATCTATGAGCTTATTGTTTCAAGAATATCTTGACCTTCTGGCAACGGATGACTAAACCTCCAAAACATAACTTGGACCACAACTTAGACCTCAGCTCGGACCACATCTCGGACCACAGCTCGGGCCACAGCTCGGGCCACAACTCGGGTCACAGCTCGGACCAAAACATGGACCACAGCTCGGACCACAGCTCGGACTACAGCTCGGGCCACAGCTCGGGCCACAACATTGACCACAGCTCGGACCACAGCTCAGATCGCAACATGGACCACAGCTCGGACCACATATTCAATACATTTTACATTTTTGAGTCTGGTGCTTGTACAAAACAAAACACAAATCCGAAGGAAAGAATAACAAACAGAACTGTTTCTTCACTTGGTATCTAATAACATGTGTCAACATTGTTACGCAACTCTGTTAGAAATTAGCGTTGTCAAGAAGGAGGCTTCCATTAATTACGTCAACAAAATAGGGGGGGGGGAGTTTTGGTAATGTTTGACAGTTGTTGACAAGGGGGAGGGAGGGTGCTTAGATAAGTTGACATCAACAAACACATTTGCTCTATTAAGATTTTAATCTTAAAAATTGTCTGGTTATTACCTTATTTTTTTAAAAATTATAAGTGTAAGTAAGTGTAAATAGTCATATAATCATATAATTTGTAGGCTTTTAGTTTTAACAATATAAGATGTGTTTAATGTGTGTCTGTGCTGGTGAGAATGTCAGCACACTTTGTTAGTGAAAGAGAACGTTGGCCTCTCTTCACCTGAAGATTCTGTTGCAGGCATGGAACAAGGACAAGGTTCACGTGTCATGTGCAGTCAAGATAAATGATATTGATCGAGTAGGAAAACGATATTTTGAGAATTGGGTGAATGTAAAGGGAGCAGCAATAATAACATCGCTGCTTGAACGGATTTGCAAAATCTGTAGCATCTATTTTTCATCACAAGTCATGTTGAAAAAGCATGTTCTACAGGACCGACAATGACCTCTTGAGCATAAGAAATTAGCACCTGCTCCTCAACAAAAAAGGATTCGACCATAGCGAATAACTGCAAGGAGATAGAGAGAGTTATGACAATTATTGCTCACACCGACAATGCTTCTATTCAAAGTGCTGAATGGTTAGATGAGGATGATGTTGACTTGTCTGGTATATCAGTGCCGCAAGATGAAAATGATAAATCAGTTGCTATACACTATGCGTCATTTCATGTTTTTTCGGGGGGGGGGGGGGGGGCAAACAAAACTTGGTCGGCTTGTTAAGTTGTTTATTATTGGAGGCGCACAGTACATAGCAATTTAAATAAAATCTGCAAATTAGGAGGTGGGAGCAAATGCCCCCCTGCCCTACCCAAATGATGTCCCTGATGCCCATTTTTACGATAGAGCAAACCTGGCTACCCCTTGGGAAGATGATAGCAGCTAGAAACTATACTTTAATTGTCAGCTTTACTGATCATAATCATATGTATAACACAAACAATGATATTTATTCTGCAACAACTTTTACATTGATTCTGCATTATTAAATTTGGTGTAAAAACTTTTTAACTTGTTGATGCTAAAAATGTAATGAAATGTTTTTTCCTACAATTTTTGTCATTAATAAATCAGCACCAGTTAAGTGTATTTATAAATTTATTTATAATATAATCCCTTTTTATTTTACTTTATTTTATTTTTTTCTAATTTTTTATATTTTTTTTTTTGGGGGGGGGGGGGGGTTGTAGAAAATTTTGACGTTATTAAATTGGGGGGTCATTGAAAGTTTGACAGTTGTTGACAATTTTTTGTGTGGGTGTGATGGTGGTTGTAGAAAATTTTGACGTTATTAAATTGGGGGGTCATTGAAAGTTTGACAGTTGTTGACAAAGGGGCCATCAAGAAGTAGAGGGGAGGGGGTCAAAAATTGCCTAAAACTTTTTGACGTAATTTATGGACTTAATTAAGTCAGTTAAGCATGATTTTGAAATGTTGGAATAATTTATTTCCAAATATGTGAACTGTAGCATAATCCACTCAGATACATTTAGATTTCGTTGTGTCCTATGATTTGCTGTATGTGTTGTTAGCGCATGCGTACTTGACACTTTTCCCTCCACTGTATTCTTAAATGCCCGCTATGTGACGTTTGCTTTTCAGCTATCGTGAACATCAGTTTAGGTGTAAAAAGAGTATTTGCTCCCCGGGAACGCACGAGACGTGAGCCGTCTTACGGTAACACGAACAGGTGCTATACTTCACCGGCACGGACACAGACGGCGACCAGACGAGGGCCGAACCACCGTGGAGCCTCTCGAACTGTGAGACCGTGCTCATTCAGAGAGAAGTGATGCAGAATTCTTGCGGAGAGATTGCTGACGCGAAGACTCCACCGGACCCCCAGATAGGAGCCCCGGCCACATCGCTCACTCGTCACGTAACCAGCTATGAATGTGTGTCTGCCCTACGAGACACGGCGTTAACCCAGGACTTCGGGGCCCCGGCTGTCATAAAGATTAAGTTGCTTGATTCTCCCGTGGTCTAAGATACAGCACGGAAACCTCGCCGATAGATAGCCGGCCTTATTGGAAATTAGAATGAAATATTCATCCACCATACATGTCTTCTCCACGAAATGTGCCTACCTTATTTTTTTAATATCTCATTTCCTCCCCCACCCCCACCCCTTTTTTTTTTAAAGTCCCGCGAGAGCAGACGGCTTATTGCCCATGTTCCGTCCAATCGCGATCATCTTCGACTAGGCGAGCTCGTTTCACGCCTAGGTCCGATCCAGATTTTTATCTGGCCGTGTTTGAATATGGCGGTTCTATCCATCCAACATGGCGGAGTCCCCCCTTCTCTAATGCCGGTGTTCCGTGGAGCTTTGCCATAATTAAACCTACTTTAATTCCATAGTAATTGATGGCGGTAATCAGAGCCGCGAATCAGCCTGGAGCAGACGTCCGCGGGGGGTGCTTACCACAGATCCAATCACAGATATCTGGCACGACAACGGTTCGTTTGGGGGGTTGGGGGGGGGGGAGGGGGGGGACTCCGAAGACTGAGGCTGAAGCGAGCTGCCACCCCCCCCCCCCCCCCCCCCGCCCCCCCCCCCCCGGCATCCGTGGAATCTGTCCAGAGGACATGGAATGGCCATCAAGAAGTAGGTAGAGCTTTGAGTCGTTTGTCGTGTTCTTGCGCTCGTGCGATGGTAGAAATATATCCTCCACACCGCGACTCTTGGCACCTCTTTAAAACACACTAAAATTAACTGTCGGCACCATTCGTGTACGATCACGTGACCTAATTAACGGAATAAAGTCCGACGTGGGATGCAGGAAACGGTTATAAACAATCAGATATGGCTTCGTTTTTTTTTGTTTTTTTTTTTGTTTTTTTTTACGATGCGTATTTTTTTTATTTTTTTTTTGGTCATCTGAATGCAAGCGTTGAAATAGCCTCCATTTTTGTCCCAGGCCTTCCCAGCTTCGACATTACTTGTATGACTGCAGACAATGTTATCAGATGCGATGCCTGACTGCTGGCGACTGCTGGGAACTCATGCGCTTAAAGGACTTCAAACAAGGGCGCTTCCTCACCTCCAGGCGTGGAACGTTTCTGCCACAACTGGTGTCGTAATACCGGGGGCCCGGCGATTTACGGCCGCCACTTCTCACAGTGTTGGTAAACACGTGCTGAACATCACGTGATATACTGGGCGCTACCTGGGTGGACGGGGGGGGGGGTGTAAGAAGCTTTTAGCACTGGAGCCAGGGTTGTCGTAATACCGGGGGCCCGGCGATTTACGGCCGCCACTTCTCACAGTGTTGGTAAACACGTGTTGAACATCACGTGATATGCTGGGCGCTACCTGGGTGGACGGGGGGGGGTGTAAGAAGCTTTTAGCACTGGAGCCAGGGGCGTTGTGTGTGGGGAAAAAAAGGGGGATGGGGTGTAATGCCTAAAGATTTGATGAGAACATTAATCTCGGGATAATTTTAAAGCGGAAACAAGTCCTGGGGTTTGAATGGCTGCCGAGCGTGTTTGTTGCTCCGATGACAGATGCACATCTTGATAGCTATCTTCTCGATAATTTCATTGACAATTAGAGACATATGGAGGTAGAGAAATACCCAGGTTGGCCTTTAAAAGTGCACTGTTTGAAACGGAAGTTAATTCACGGTGGCTTTGTCCAAGCTTTAAAGTGGTCTCAAGACAATTGTTCATCATCTAATGGGTCTAAACATTTTAAAAAATATATAATTTTAAATATCGTTTTTTGCAAACACGCATACGTTAAATTGTAGTTTAATTTTAATTGACACACGATATGTAAATCATAATTAAATCTTATGGCATTTCATTCTCACCATATTTATTTCAACCACAGAGGACATAACGCTCAAACAGACATTATATTTTAGCTGCAATTACGTTCTGCTTCAACGATATTGTTCTAACCACAATGACATATTCTAAAAACAAAACTTTACAAACAGCATTGATTAACGCTGGTAAATTAAATTTTAGGGCGCATCTGTACTACTATGGTCATGTGTATGCGATGAGAAGATAATAAAATACTCAATAACCATTGGCTGCAATCTTTAGAACGAACAAAAGAAGACCTGGAGAATACATCAACACAGGCAAACCTAATGGGATGGATTGTTTTATTAACAAAAGAGTTTAACCAAAGTCTTGTTTCAAAATGAACGGTGAGTGCATTGCACTAATGGACACTATTGGTGACCCAAACACTACGATGACGGACAAACGATTACAGTAATTATAGACAATGACTTGCTCTGTTACCTGGAGGCAGTGGAAGAGCAACGCAACACAACTGACAAGTGCATGGCAGCGGAGAAGCAACGCAACACAACTGACAAGTGCATGGCAGTGGAGAAGCAACGCAACACAACTGACAAGTGCATGGCAGTGGAGGAGCAACGCAACACAACTGACCAGTGCATGTCAGTGGAGGAGCAACGCAACACAACTGACCAGTGCATGGCAGTGGAGGAGCAACGCAACACAACTGACCAGTGCATGGCAGTGGAGAAACAACGCAACACAACTGGCCAGTGCATGTCAGTGGAGGAGCAACGCAACACAACTGACCAGTGCATGGCAGTGGAGAAGCAACGCAACACAACTGGCCAGTGCATGGCAGTGGAGGAGCAACGCAACACAACTGACCAGTGCATGGCAGTGGAGAAGCAACGCAACACAACTGCCCAGTGCATGGCAGTGGAGGAGCAACGCAACACAACTGACCAGTGCATGGAAGTGGAGGAGCAACGCAACACAACAGACCAGGGCATGGCAGCGGAAGAGCAACGCAACATAACTGACCAGTGCATGGCAGTGGAGGAGCAACGCAACACAACTGACCAGTGCATGGCAGTGGAGGAGCAACGCAACACAACTGACCAGTGCATGGAAGTGGAGGAGCAACGCAACACAACAGACCAAGGCATGGCAGCGGAAGAGCAACGCAACACAATTGACCAGTGCATGGCAGGGGAAGAGCAACGCAACACAACTGACCAGTGCATGGCAGTGGAACCAGTTGTCCTGTCACTGTCAGAGCAACATCCCATTAGAAGGCTCTTTACGTCAACGGTGTTACACTTCTATGATACTGTCAATAAAAGTCAATGCTCACGTGACCCGGGATACGTCATCGGTATTACACTTCTATGATACTGTCAATAAAAGTCAATGCTCACGTGACACGTGATCCTCCAAAATGCGTATGCAGTTTGATTTGTTTTTATTTTTTTTTAAGTCACACAATCGGCCATTTAAACCCAATGAACTATATCTAACAAAAATAGTATCATCCAATAGGGCGGTGGGCTAGATAAGGGGAGATTAGAGACCGACCGAACGTGATTTTCAGGTTCCGGCCGAAACCAAACCGAAAGTTTAAAAAAATGATTTTCGGCCGAAGTTGAAGCCAAACCAAAAGCTTAATGAGACTTTCGGCTGCCACCGAAACCGAAAGATGTAGAACCCTGCACAAGGTTTAAAAACTGTGTCGTTAAACAAATATGCAATATTTTTTTTTTTAAATTCAACCTTATCAACAATATCAGCAATAATCATTAGGAACCTACACCTGAAGTAAGAGTCGTTAAATGGTAGTCAGTTCGGTGTCCATTGGTTCTGAAGTCAGACTAACAAGAGCCTTTAAATGGTAGTCAGTTCGGTGTTCATTGGTTCTG
Source organism: Lymnaea stagnalis (assembly GCA_964033795.1). Lineage (NCBI taxonomy): Eukaryota > Metazoa > Mollusca > Gastropoda > Lymnaeidae > Lymnaea > Lymnaea stagnalis. The sequence continues at coordinate 80,123 of CAXITT010000731.1, read as the reverse complement.
AAGTCAGACTAACAAGAGCCGTTAAATGGTAGTCAGTTCGGTGTCCATTGGTTCTGAAGTCAGACTAACAAGAGTCGTTAAATGGTAGTCAGTTCGGTGTCCATTGGTTCTGAAGTCAGACTAACAAGAGTCGTTAAATGGTAGTCAGTTCGGTGTTCATTGGTTCTGAAGTCAGACTAACAAGAGTCGTTAAATGGTAGTCAGTTCGGTGTCCATTGGTTCTGAAGTCAGACTAACAAGAGTCGTTAAATGGTAGTCAGTTCAGTGTTCATTGGTTCTGAAGTCAGACTAACAAGAGTCGTTAAATGGTAGTCAGTTCAGTGTTCATTGGTTCTGAAGTCAGACTAACAAGAGCCTTTAAATGGTAGTCAGTTCGGTGTTCATTGGTTCTGAAGTCAGACTAACAAGAGTCGTTAAATGGTAGTCAGTTCAGTGTTCATTGGTTCTGAAGTCAGACTAACAAGAGTCGTTAAATGGTAGTCAGTTCGGTGTTCATTGGTTCTGAAGTCAGACTAACAAGAGTCGTTAAATGGTAGTCAGTTCGGTGTTCATTGGTTCTGAAGTCAGACTAACAAGAGTCGTTAAATGGTAGTCAGTTCGGTGTTCATTGGTTCAGAAGTCAGACTAACAAATGGCGTAGTTCAGAAACAAAACTTAATTCGCGTTATCGCCCGGTAGGTTCCTGCGTCGGTCGGCATAAAGCTGTCCTGGTGTACTAACACCTGCTCACCTGGCTCGCTGGTCGGTATAAAGCTGTCCTGCTGTACGGAACAGCTGCTCACCTGGCTGACTGGTCGGCATAAAGCTGTCCTGCTGTACGGAACAGCCGCTCACCTGGCTGGCTGGTCGGCATAAAGCTGTCCTGCTGCACTAGCCTGCTCTCTGGCCACGATGTTGCCGGTGCAGACAAGTGCTTGTGTGCAGCGCCATCCAGGAGTGGGGCTCGACGACAATGTCAATTGAAATATTATCATTCCCTAAGTTGTTGTTGTTGTTTTTTCCACTAAACTATTTACCTTTGACTAAGCCTGGTTGTAATTTTTTTTTTTTTTTGAAACATTGGACAGGTAGATCTATATCATCATGCAGCCGTGAGCAGTGTTCGCAGAGGATTAAAACTATATCATAACATGGCAATAACATGTCGAGAAATAAGGAATATAAGATTGCCGGCCGACAGACAAGCAGACAGAGTGCAACACTCAGACTCCTGGTATAGACGACTGAAAGCCTCAATCACTTTCAGCCGAAACCGACAATCGACCAAAAGTTAACTTTTCCGTCTCGGCCGAAACCGAAACTACGCCGAAAGCATATGCGGCGACTTTCGGTGCCGTAGCCGAAATCGAAATTCACTCGGCCTTTAGAGGAGATTTTAAAATTCGACCTCTCATTTTTACAAGAGAAAATAACTATAACCATTTTGATCTATAGACCACTTTCACACACACTTTTTGGAAAACCGTACACTCTAGGAAAATAACATCATACCTGGATGGCACCACAAAAACAAACTTACACCAACTATTCTAAATCTGCACATATATTTGACATACAAGCACGGTGCTTAGTGGACATCGTTGTAAAAAAATAAATTACGAAGCTTTTTTTTTTGGTTTCAAATAAACCCTGGTTCTGTCTGACTGTATGATTAATTCTAGGGCCTATTTTGTCAGAGTCTTTTGCTGTACAGAATTTACATGAGTGTTGAATTTCCACTGGCTAAGACCCAACAAGTTTCAATCAAGTCAGAAACACATCACAACAGTTGAAATTTCCCGTTTTACGACTCCTTAAACAATGAATTGTCTCCAAAGCTTTTTGTTTTTTTTTTTTTTTTTGTTTTTTTTTTTTTTTTTGTATACTGATTGATATCCGGAAGTTCTTACGGGCATTTAAGGGCAATCTCTTTAGGTCAATTTATTTTACGAACCGTGCGCAAATTTACGGACGGTATAGGTGGGCAACCCTGACGAATAGAAGATAGAACCACACCGGTACCGGTCAAAGGGTACAACCGGAGTGTATTTGACCCCATGTGATGCCCCAGACACGGATACACTGAACTCTTATGTACGAGCCGCTTGTCCATGTTCAATTTCATCCAAAGCAGACGACATTCAGTGATCAGCATGAATGTACCTAAAGATCTAGGGCTACCAATAAATTATGTGGCATGCTGTAATTTGTGCATTTTATTTATTTATTTATTTAGGCATTTTTGTATAGCGCTTACCTTACAGCGCTAAGCGCTTTACAATTTTAAAAAAAAGCTAAAACTCTTTATTGTTATCTACTGCGCAGTTTAGTTTCCATTTATTTGAATCAATAAAAGAATCTTATCTTATCTTATCTTAATATAGACCGATTAAATTTAGCATTTGTTATCCTTGCCCAGTGAATGTGTTCCTCAACTGTAAAAATTATCCCCATTCAACTAAATTATTATTATTATTTAAAAGTTACGATGATTACCGTGGTCTTATATATCGCGGTCCCCCACCTTAGGCTTGGGCTCACCGCACCCCACATCATGCATGCGCCCCTGATTGTTGCTTTCACTTTGCGTGCGCCCTCAATGTTTGGTCCCCTTATATGCGCCCCTGATCGTTGGTGCCACTGTGCCCCTATGTATGCGCCCCTGATCGTTGGTTTCACTTTGCGTGCGCCCTCAATGATTGGTCCCTTTATATGCGCCCCTGATCGTTGGTGCCACTGTGCCCCTATGTATGCGCCCCTGATCGTTGGTTTCACTTTGCGTGCGCCCTCAATGATTGGTCCCCTTATATGCGCCTCTGATCGTTGGTGCCACTGTGCCCCTAAGTATGCGCCCTTGATTGTTGGCCTCGCTATGTGTTCAACCCTGCATGATCGTCGGTTCCACTGTGTAAGCACCGTCCGGCAAAGTGTGATGGACGCTGACACGGGTGTCATTGTACACCGGCCCCGCGGATGAAATAACACCTACAGCGTTTGCCCTAATTGCCTCATGCTGTAAAGGATAATCCTCGCCATTTCGGTAACATGTCCGCCGTCCAAACCCTAACCCAACCCCACTGCACACACACACATTTTCCCCAACACTGCAACGTGATGCGGTGCTGACGTCACTTCGAAGCACCGCCATGATTGGTCCTTCCTTTCGTCATTGTCTTAGCCGTGGCGTCAGCCATATTGTCACTTCCTCCGGTCTAACAAAACGGTATATCCCCCCCCCTCCCTTTTAAACCGGGCTTATTTTAGCCGGTCTCTTGATGATATTTTGCAACACGTATGTAAATTGTCCGGGGCCAGATATTTGATTTAATGATTCACTGACTTCAGCTCAAAGGCGGGGGGTATCTGAAGATCTCACAATTTCACTGAAATCCCAGCCGGCGTGCATCAAGGGTATCTTGTTACCGCCCCTTCTATTGTCGCCGTCAGCTTCAGGGAGAAGTCACTGCAGCGCGTTCGGGCCCCGTGTTGAACATTAACCACCCCTGCGACACTTTTTCTCCATCGCCGGACCATTCATCGCTGCCCCGGGTACATCACATCGTTTCAAAACGAGGCGGAATAAAATCCCAACACGAGACCCGAGCAAGGGTCTAATCATTTGGAGGTTTTTAAAAAAAATTATATTTAAAGGAGGGGAGAACAAGAATGAAGGTAATACGATGTTGTATAGAGTTGAATATGGTAATTTAAAATGTAGTATGATGATTCCCCGACAGGTCTAGCTAATTAAAAGATGTTGTGAGCACACCAAGATAGATTTGGGCCTTAGGACTCAGATCGGTATTACACTTTTTTTTAAAATTACAAATTCAATTTTTATTTTTAAATAATGTTTGGGGACAGACGGGAAAGAATGATTCAAGGCGAGGGATGTGCCATGTAATGGTGAAGAGTTGAAATGGAGCGAATGACTGTCAAAAAAAAAAAAAAAAAAGGGGGGGGGGGGGGAGAGAGGCTGGTGTTGGTGATGTGAAGATCAAGGGAGATAAGGGGTAATACTTCTGATTCGGGAGATGATCACAATAGCTGAAATAAGTCAAACTTAAGATGTTAGGAAACTAGAATAAGTGAAGCGTGTGTACCGGTGTCCAGTTGTGTCCCGGCATCTTGGCGTGTCCCGTTGCCTTGGTGTGTTCTAGATTGTTCCGATGCCCTGTGTCCCGGTGTGCACCAGTGTGTACAACGTGTGTTCCGGTGTGTGCCAGCGTGTCCCCTTGTACTAATGTGTCCCGGTGTCCGGGTGCGTACCGGTGTGTCTAGTGTGTCCTGGTGTGTCTACGGTGTGTCCGTCGTGTCTAGTCTGTCACGATCTGCCAGGGTAAGGAAAAAAGCAATATTTTGTTCTAAATTTTCTCTTCACGTGGCTTCAACGCAGTCTTCGAAAATATTATTCTTTAACGGAAACTGAACACATTTTCGCTTTTCTTTTCTTTTTTTTACATTCACTTTTAAAACTCAACTCCTTAAATTATGAAATATAGAAAACTGTTTCAGAACATCAAATTAAAAAAAAAGTGGAATTTTAAAACTACTTTTTTTTTCCCCCCTCTTAGTCCCTCATTTCAAACCCTACTTTATTTATCATCATTGTTGAAATTGTCAAGGGAGAGAATAGGGCGATGGAAAAAAAAAAACGAAACAAAAAAAAAAAAAAAATAAAAATAAAAAAAAATAAAAAAAAATTGAATCAAGCGTTAGGGAAAAGTTTGTGAACTCGGGACCTTTAAGGCTTTATGAACCCTGATGAAATAGACACTTGAATTATTATTATTATTATTTTTTTAATATTGGTGCTCTACGACCACTAACAATAGTTTCATCAAGGCGCCCGACAAGGTTTGCCGTCAATTCACGTCTATAACATTCACAGTAATGTGGGTTCTCTAAATGCCAAAGCTTCGTAACATTTTGTTGTAGCTTTGCATACACGCTATTTGGGAGGTGAAAAACAACAACAACATGAAAACGGAGAAAGTTTCTAGTCTTTTGAGTCCCCGTAGATTCGCTGATATTATTTGACAGTCCTCGAGTTTTTATTGATTTCGTTTGCTTCTCTTCAGTCTGTCATTCACTTTAAGCCAATTCGTTGTTTAGAAAGGAACCAACTCGTTTTACAGAAAGGAACCGACTCGTTGNGGTTTTTTTATTTCTTTTTTTTTTTTTTTTTTTTTTTTTTTTTACATTTACCTGCCGTGAGGATTTCATTGTAAACACGTGACCACCTAGCGCTCATCTTGTCCCATGTACAAGCAACTGAGCCATCAGACATTTGACTGGAACCCTAAGGTCAAATGTCACTCTGTTTAAAGATGCACTTACAGTATGCTACGAGCTGGGTGGCAGAGTTGTCAGGGACAAGACAAGCTTTGGCGGCAATGTTCTCTCTAAGGTTTGCTGGTTCGTGGGCAAAATCATACAGTTGTGTGCAAAGTTTTACAGCCCACAAACACAAACACACACTTACATGGAAAATTGCTGCGCGGATACTCAAAACTGCTGCGCGGCTTCTGTGCGATAGCTGCGCGGCCACGCAGCTTATAAGGAATATTTTTTTGTGGGCAGGGGGGGGGGCACGGGGCCCAGACCTGAAAAGCCTGACATATCTTCGTAAACAGTCTTCTTATATCTGCATGAATGTGTGGGGAAACAAATGTGTGGTTGCGAGCCTTGACAAAAAAAAGTGTGTGGGGGTGGGAGGGGCACCAATTGGGATTCTTATAAAGTGTGTTACTTGAAGGCATGTCTTGTCAAATGTTTAGCCCCCACCCTCACTACGCGACATCACATCTTATAAAGGATTCATAAGAAGAACTTTGTTTTCAAGGGTTGCTTAATTTCACCAACTCTTTCAGAGAAACACAAGAAAATAGTACGCACCAAATGCACATGTGATATTTTTTTTATTTTTTTTAAAGAATTTCATTTAGTGCAGTTGTCGGGAATTTTTCTTTATGTTCACCTTGAAAAACAGGAAGAATCGATTTTTTTATTTTTTTTTTTGGGAAGGGGAGGGGGTGTTAAGGTTAGGTGGCAGGACTGAAAATTAGAAAGAGTGTGTTGTCATCTGCAACGAGTCTATGTGCTAGGTTTCAGCGCGAGCTATAGGTTGACGGGTAGTGGGCCAATTAGCCGTTGGAAAATTTTACCCACCTCCCAGCCAGCCAGCCACCCACAGACACGGTTTTTCCATTATTTTCCTGATAGCCTTTCCACTATTTCATGGTGTTGTTGTTGTTGGTGTTGTTGTTGTTGTTATTGTTGTTGTTTTTTAAAAAGAAACGGTGGGTTGAGCGGATGTATTTTTCCCATGGTCTGTAATGGAAGGCTCTCCTTCAAGGCTCGCCACTCATAAGTTACATTGTAACGCATCCTATCCAACAATCTGTACGAAAGATATTTGTTCGAAGGAAAATTAATTGTTCAAACGGAAATTTGTGTTATAAATGAAATTCGTTAAATAGGAGATTTATTTCGTTATTTGTTAAAAAGTTCTTTGAGGAGAGAACTTGGGTAAACGTAAATTTTTAACAAATCAAATCTCGGTTGGTTGATTTTCCCCATTATTTTATTTACTGTAAACATCGGTCAGGAAATTAGTTTCCGCTTTAAAACATTTTCCTTGAACAATTTTTCTTAGAGCAGTTTTCCTTAGAAAAAATTTCTTTCGTACAAATTTCCGATAGCCGTAACATATATATATATATATATATATTGATTAGCGTTCACGGTTAACATAAAAGATACAGATAAATGTTGCAGCAGAGAGCTTCCCGATTTCATTTTAATTTAATTTTTTTTTGTGTCAATCCGTTGATTCCACCTTCTTGTTTCATTATGTTAGAGAACAGAAAAATCAATAGAGAGCGAATTTCAGAGCTCCGACTTGACATTAGTAATGGTCAAATAGTCCACTGGCTAATGGTTAAATGGTCAAATGGTCAAATTAAAAAATAAGAGGGGGGGGGGAATACCGCACACCCAAAAGCACACCTAAATTCTAGAACTGGTTATTATATATATATATATAATTTTTGTTATTTAAATTTAAAGTCGAATGCGCAGACGTGTTTACAACTATTACGTCATAAATACACTAGTTGTAGCCCGCCAAACATTGGCGACAACAATGCGTGAACTTCCCATCTACTAAACTTACTTGACAAAAGATCGACTCAAGTAAGCTCCAATTTAAGAATCCCAATTTTTACTCCCCCCCCCCCCCCCCCCCCCCCCCCCCCCCCCCCCCCCCCCCCATGATACGCGCCTGACCACTTTTTATTTTACGCTAATGAACTATATTAAATATTCTGATGTCCCAACCACTTTTAAACCAAATATTTTTTACACCATATTTAAATTGAGAAAATTTCATTTACCGAATAGAGAATATAAGGCGCCAAACGCAGTTGTGTTATAAAATAATAAATAATTTCATTTAGCCTTGTTATCGGGGATTATACTTAGCGCGATATTGAACTCATTATTGAATCATTATTTCTTTCAAACATTTTTGTAATATACTCTCCATACCGAATTCGCTGATTAGAAAGCAGTCCATTGGGAAGCAGTCCACGATCCACACCAGAAGCGTAATATATACTAGAATAAATGACCCGATGTTATCGGGTTAATAATGGAAGGTCTTTTGCGATAGTCTCTACTTGCCATTGCAAAATCTCATAACAATTCGTAACTTTAAAATTAAGTATCTATATGATATTTACTTTTCTAACATCATTTAGTTTTGTGAAGTATTTATCTGCTATATAATATACGCCTACCCTACTCCCCTTCACGCTCCTAAACTACATTTCCCCCTCTAAACATGACCTTAAATTACCCAATCTAAATTATCACTAATTATATCACTTTTGTCACTAAAGAATTTAACTTCGCTAGATAATTACTTTAGATTTGACCCTTTTCCTTTTCCTTGAATGCCAATATTTTTTCTCTAAAAATTGTTAAAAACATAATCTTAAATTTACAACAAAATCTCTGTGTGATATAAAAATATTTTATATTAAAGGAATTTGATATAGCCTCTATTTCTATCTTCATCAAAAATTTAAACACACTTTTGCCTTGTTTTTTTAAATTATGTATTATCATAAAATCGTAAAGCAGAGAATTCTTTTATCTAAAAAAAAGAATCTCGCAATTGTTTTTCACGTCTTTAACAGACTTGAGTGTAGTTTTTTTTAAAGTCTTAATCTTATACAAATACACACCCTCTTTACTTTTCGCAAAGTAAAAACAAAAATATGCTCATTTTTTAAAAACAGAAAACATTAACCCATCTCCATTTTTTAAAATTAATTTTTCAAGTGTGAAAATTAATTGGGTTTTGATATTCATGGTTTAATAAATGTTCCAACGTTTTTTTTAACGCCATTGATTTTCTTAATTGGTAAACATATGTTTATTTGTAAATAGAGAATGTAACATATCTTTTTTCACAAATGTAATAGAATAGGATTTAAATATATTGTCATCCACGTAAAAATGCGCACATCATATTTCCTACCTCCAAAAAAAAAAAAAGGTTAATTAATTATTTATCAAATTCATTCCTCATTTTGAGACGTATCTTGTGCTGCCTGGGACAAATGGACCACACCCCGACCCCCCCCCCCCC
>CAXITT010000731.1:54423-71141 GCA_964033795.1 Lymnaea stagnalis | reverse complement strand
CGCCGGCCCGTTTCCCCCATTCTCATATATATAACGAGACTTTCCACGACGGTTTCAGTCGATCTCACCGACTAATCTAATTTTGATATTTTTTTTTTAATGACTCTATATATTTTTGTATGCCAGGTCTCTGGCAACAGTGAGTAATTCTTGGGATCACTTAATTATTTCATTGTTATTTATAACTGTTGAACAGATTGTAACAGTTGTAATCGCTATTTTGTGGATTATTTGATGCGGCCCACTCTTATTCAGACACTACACCCTGCGCCCCCCCCCCCCGGTCATAATTTGAGTTTGATACCCTTGATCTAATGAATACTTTGGATTTTACCATTTTAATATAAAAGTAATTTAAATTGCTTTACAATTTTTTTTCAAATTTGTATAATAGGAGAAAATTTGGCAAAAATTGGGGAGGGGGGGGAGGAGGGGAAATTAATGCAAAATATTATTTTTTTAAACTGGGTCTCTAAAAAATATGGTTCTAAAAGATCACTTAATTTGTTTTTAAAGATCGTTTAGTCGGTTGTTATTGATCGGTTAGTTTGTTCTTAAAGATCGGTGAGCTTGTTCATAAAGATCACTTAGATTGTTCTAAAATATCGCTTAGTTTCATCCTTAAAGATCGCTTAATTTGTTCTTAAAGATCACTTAGTTTGTTGTTAAAGATCGCTTAGTTTGTTGTTAAAGACCGTTTAGTTTGTTCTTAAAGATCGCTTAGTTTGTTGTTAAAGATCGTTTAGTTTGTTGTTAAAGATCGTTTAGTTTGTTGTTAAAGATCGTTTAGTTTGTTGTTAAAGATCGTTTAGTTTGTTGTTAAAGATCGTTTAGTTTGTTGTTAAAGACCGTTTAGTTTGTTCTTAAAGATCGTTTAGTTTGTTGTTAAAGATCGCTTAGTTTGTTGTTAAAGATCGTTTAGTTTGTTGATAAAGATCGTTTAGTTTGTTGTTAAAGATATTTTAGTTTGTTGTCAAAGATCGTTTAGTTTGTTGTTAAAGACCGTTTAGTTTGTTCTTAAAGATCGCTTAGTTTGTTGTTAAAGATCGCTTAGTTTGTTGTTAAAGATCGTCCAGTTTTTGTTAATGATCTCTTTATTTTTTCTTAAAGATCGGTTAGTTTGTTCATAAAGAACGCCTGGTTTGTTGTTAAAGATCGCATTAGTTTCTTGTTAAAGATCGTCTAGTTTTTGTTAATGATAGCTTTATTTGTTCTTAAAGATCGCATTAGTTTTATTGTTAAAGATCGTCTAGTTTTTGTTAATGATAGCTTTATTTGTTCTTAAAGATCGTTTAGTTTGTTCATAAAGATCGCTTAGTTTGTTTTAAATTCGCATAGTTTTTTCATAAAGATCGCTTAGTTTGTGCTTAAAGATAATTGATTTTGTTCCTTAAGATCAATAAGTTTGTTCTTAAATATCTTTCAGTTTGTTCCTAAAGAACATTTAGTCTTCTGTTAAAGATCGCTTAGTTTATTCTTATAAATCATTAAAGATCATTTGTTTTGTTCTTAAAGATCATTTAGTTCGGTCTTAAAAATCGTTTAGTTTGTTATTAAAGATCGCTTAGATTGTTCTTAAAGCTCGCTTTTGCTTAGTATTAAATGACCGAAAACCTGAGTCACTTTCGGCCGGATGGCCGAAAGTCTAAGTCATTTTCGGCCGAAACCGAAGAAAAACCGAAAGTTAACTTTTCTCTTTCGGCCGAAACCGAAATTAAGCCGAAAGTTAACTTTCTAGTTTCGGCCGAAACCGAAAATTGGCCGAAAGTGAGAAAATGGCCACTTTCGGCGCCGAAACCGAAGCCGAAGCCGAAATTCGGTCGGCCTCTAATACCCAAACTAACAATTTGCACTTCATAAGGTTTGTTCTTATTTGGATGAGTTATAAGTAGATTAGTGAATGATATGACTATTGAGATTAGCTGCAATAATTGACTTAAACGGCATTTTCTTAATAGAAATATATTTAAAGGTTAAGTTTTTATTATCTTAAAAATTTAATAAAAGTATATTTTTGGAATTAAAAAAAGGTAAAACTTATTAATTGTTAAAAATACAAAGCTAAAAATTGTGTATTTTATTAAAAATTTAAAAAGCAATCAATTTTATTTATTAATTTTATTTCTAAGAAAGGTGAAATACATTATCAGTTTTGTAACGCATGGTTATTGAATCAAAGAAATTTAAGAGTTTTGGCTAACATAGGCGATTCGCGCTAATGACGTCATGTGCGTGTTTATTTAGAACAAATTAATTTTAATTTTATTTCCCAATATTAACAACGCACTAAAAACGCACTAAAAAAACTAATGTTTGGGTTTTCCCGATAAATCTGATTAAGTCTTCTATCCTAATTTTTCGATTAAATTTTGTGTTCATAGCTTTTAAATTCAGATAAAATGCTTAAAATAGTTCCTTAGTTGTTACTTTAAATTTATTTGTTATTTAAAATGATAATAATACAAGAGAATTTTATATATATCTTTTTTTAGCGCATTTTAATTTATTCGATTTCCGTAAAATAATGGAATGATGATAACGATGATTGTTTTTAAGAATCCAAAAGTATCTAAATCTTTTCGGTTCTTTGGAGTTACGCCAGTATAGCTCATATACTCTCTTGATCCAAATGTTCTTATTGAACGCGGCGTAAATTTAAAGAATGCCGGTCTACAGCCTCGTATACTGACCTTTGAACTCATTTTTTCTTTAAATGGTGGATCCAATCAGTGGGGTATTTTCCCACGTTTTTTCCATTGTTCATTTCATGGTCAAATTTATAGGTGACCTCATTTGTACAATCTAAAATCACTTTCAAATATTCTCATATCACCAGATGGAATGACAAGTGACAAGCACAGTGACATCAATGATGACATATCATCAGATGGAATAACAAGTGAATAGCACAGTAACATCGATGATGGCACTCAAACTGTGTCACTGACAGTTGTCTGCCGTTAAAATAATGAAACATAACTTGTGACAAACACCGACTGCAAAACTGACCCCCCCCCCCTTTTTTTTCCAAATCTAGTGGCACTTCACCCCTGACCTCACCTCTAGCCACACTTGACCTCTGACCCAACATCTAACAACACTTGACCTCTGACCCAACATCTAACCAAAATTGACCGCCAACCCACATTCCACATCTAACCACAATTGACCGCCAACCCTACATCTAACCATTTTTTACCACCAAACCCACATCAAACAACACTTGACCTCTGACTTAACATCTAACCACACTTGATCTCTAACCCCATGTCTAACCACAATTGACCGCCAACCCTACATCTAACCACACTTGACCTACAACCCCCACATCCAGCATCACATGACTTCTGATCGCACATACCTATCCTAAGCAGTTTCATTGACCTCCCCTGTCTCTGAACTCTACGATGTGTCTGCCTGAAGCTTTACACAAATGGTTTTTGTGTCTGTTTTATTTTTTAAGTTAAAGGGAAATCTCCAATCTCCAGCTGATCCACTCGGTTATCTATGGTTGAACACACACCAATAATAAAATTTAAATCTAAATATAAATGCACATATTTCAGCCCATATTAACAGACAATTGCATTGTTGATGGGGATTGGGGGGGGGGAGGGAGGTTGTTCCGCCCCAATATCCCCAATAGATTCTTCTCTTTTAGGTTACGCTTCATGGAATAATCTTTCCAACCCCGAATCTTCCCACCCTACGCTACCCCCTACCCTCCACCAACTCAACGCCGTCTCAAAAAAATCCGCCAAAGATATTTGCTGTAGCCATCAATGTTGATATTTGCTGTAGCCATCAATGTTGATATTTGCTGTAGCCATCAATGTTGATATTTGAAGTAGCCATCAAGGTTGATATTTGCTTTTGCCATCAATGTTGATATTTGCTGTTGCCATCAAGGTTGATATTTGCTGTTGCCATCAATGTTGATATTTGCTGTAGCCATCAATGTTGATATTTGCTGTAGCCATCAATGTTGATATTTGCTGTTGCCATCAAGGTTGATATTTGCTGTTGCCATCAATGTTGATATTTGCTGTTGCCATCAATGTTGATATTTGCTGTTGCCATCAATGTTGATATTTGCTGTTGCCATCAATGTTGATATTTGCTGTTGCCATCAAGGTTGATATTTGCTGTAGCCATTAATGTTGATATTTGCTGTAGCCATCAATGTTGATATTTGCTGTTGCCATCAATGTTGATATTTGCTGTTGCCATCAATGTTGATATTTGCTGTAGCCATCAAGGTTGATATTTGCTGTAGCCATCAATGTTGATATTTGCTGTTGCCAACAATGTTGATATTTGCTGTAGCCATCAAGGTTGATATTTGCTGTAGCCATCAATGTTGATATTTGCTGTTGCCATCAATGTTGATATTTGCTGTAGCCATCAATGTTGATATTTGCTGTAGCCATCAATGTTGATATTTGCTGTTGCCATCAATGTTGATATTTGCTGTAGCCATCAATGTTGATATTTGCTGTAGCCATCAATGTTGATATTTGCTGTAGCCATCAATGTTGATATATATTGTTGCCATTAAAGTTGATATTTGCTGTTTTCACCAAGGCTGATATTAGCTGTTCTCGTCAAGATTGATATTTGCTGTTGGCATCAATGCTGATATTTGCTGTAGCCATCAAGATTTACATTTGTTGTTTCCATCAATGTTGATATTTGCTGTTATCATCAGGTTGATATTTGCTGTTTTTTTTCAAGGTTTCTATTTGGAGTTGCCATCATAGTTGATATTTGATGTTTCAATGAAAGTTGATATTCGTGTTTAGATATACAAGAAACAACCTGTTTTATGCGATACGTGACATCAATTAGTTGACCCATAATTTCTTGATACATGAACGTGCATGTAACCATGAACAATTGTTCTCTCCTCTATAGCAGCACACCCAGAACTCTTCTACTTCGGTTTGGATTGAGAATTTTTTTTTCAAAATTTCAACTCCACCCTTGTTTGAAAAGGTACCTTTTTTTTTCCGAATGACGTCATCTCCGGTTAGCTCCAAACAATTTGCGCACAGACCGCATCTTCGTGCTCTCGGCAAATTTCTTGCGACAGGTCAGACCGCAACACGAGCTTTCACCGGATTCTTCCCTCACGTCTGCCGATTGCTTTTGGCGCGCTCCGCTCCGCTGTCGTCTGAGACTCAAAGAATTCATTAGAAACCAAAGGGAGAGAACTGTCTGTTCCAGGGTGCAAACACCAGGAGTAAACGAGCTGGTTATTGGTAAGAGTTATTGCCCCCTCGGACGGGCCTTATAAATTAACCAATTATAAGCGTTTGGTGGCGGGAAATGACACGGGCCGCGCTCATGTGTGCTGGTGGGAAAACTGTCATAAACATGGCAAGGAGCAGACTACTACTGGAGCCAGACTCGGCTCCATTTCTGCCAGGCTTCGGTCTGAGTTACCTCCCTGCACCTTGTGACTTGTCAAGGGTATGTTAGTTGGTCGGAAGGGTGTGGGGGTGGGGCGGGGGGGGCGCAGGCATTGTTTAAGCAGGTCAGGTGTGGTAATCGAGATCGGACATGAGGTTGAATTGAGTCAGTATCAAAACACTAGAGATCAAGACAGGAACGTCCATCAAATTCAACATTTTAAGTAAATGCCGGTTAATAAGAAGACGAGACATTTTGTCGCGACATGGACCCTACAAATATAGTTCTTTATAGAACCATTGAAATTTATTGAATGGATCTTTCTATGCAGCTGTCTATGTCTCTTCATTTGTTAGCCACACTACAAGGTCAATGGTAGCCACAATGCAATGTCAGTGTTAGTCACAAAGCGAGGTCCATGGTACCCACAATAGAAAGTCCATGGTAGTCACAATGCACGATCCATGGTATATAGCCACAATACAAGTTATATGGTAGCCACAATGCAAGGTCCATGGTAAAAACACTACAAGGTCCATTATGGTGGCTTCCATTTCGTTTTTATTCTCTGTATGATTCCTCTGATGAAGGATGTCTTGTAAGGATGTTATGTAATCATGTCGTGTTATGATGCCATGTATAAGGTTTTCTTTTAAAGATTTCAAGTAAAGATTCCTTGTAAAGATTACAAGCAAGTATGTCATGTAAGGATGGCATGTAACTATGTCATGTAAGTATGTCATGTAACGATTTCATGTAAGGAAGGATTTATCTTTTAAAACACCAAAGGGCTATGTCAATTACGTTTGAAATACGGTATCTATTTAAAGGAAAAAATAACAATGCCAACGTTGTATTATATGTTGTCTTACTTTCACTTGCTCCACATAATGACTTCAACCCCCCCCCCACCAAACTCTCTAATATTTTATCACTATTCCTCCCTCAACAGGAGGGCATTCCAAATTCTTGAGGATTCAGACCTACCGCTGGGTCGCTGTGACCCGATGACCCCAGAAACAGCTGTTTCTGGCTGGCCCAAGCATCAAGTTTCCCACAGAAATCACTGCTCGTATTTGTCTTCTGACCAGATGACCCACGTCATAAGTACTGGGGGCGCACCATCGCTCTGCACCAGATCCATGGATAATTGGATATTTATTGCTGGAGACGTTTGGAATGAGGGTAGGAGATAAAACAAAAATAGCTATGGCATAATATCCAACCCCCTGGATACATCTTTATATGTGAGCAATTGTTTACTATGAAGCCCTGGATACATCTTTATATGTGAGCAATTGTTTACTATGAAGCCCTGGATACATCTTTATATGTGAGCAATTGTTTACTATGAAGCCCTGGATACATCTTTATATGTGAGCAATGATATATTAATCGCTAGCGCTGTTAGAAAAGGTTTGCATTGATATGGGTGCAGTGCTCAGTATAGAAGGCGTCAAAAGTACAACTATCCAATTTCAAAATGATACACACAACAAGACATGCAACAAGACGTGTAACAAGACTTGTAACAAATCATTTATTTCTTATTATAGTGGAGTTTTAAGTCCCAGACCCAATATCCCAGATCCACTATCCCAGACCCAATATCCCAGTACAATATCCCAGACTCAATATCCCAGTACCAATATTCCAGACCCAATATCCCAGTGCCACTATCCCGACCCAATATCCCAGACCCACTATCTCAGACCCAATATCCCAGTACAATATCCCAGACCCAATATCCCAGTACCAATATCCCAGACCCAATATCCCAGTACAATATCCCAGCACCAATATCCCAGACCCAATATCCCAATACCACTATCCCAGACCCAAATTCCCAGTACAATATCCCAGACTCAATATCCCAGTACCAATATCCCAGACCCAATATCCCAGTACCAATTTACCAGACCCAATATCTCAGTACCACTATCCCAGACTCAATATTCCAGTACCAATATCTCAGACCCAATATCCCAGCACCAATATCCCAGACCCAATATCCCAGTCCCAATATCCCAGTACCAATTCTCAGTACAAATTCTCAGTACCAATATCCCAGACCCAATATCCCAGTACCAATATCCCAGACCTAATATCCCAGTACCAATATCCCAGACCCAATATCCCAGTACCAATATCCCAGACCCAAAATCCCAGTACCAACATTCCTGACCCCATATCCCAAAACCAAAATCACAGACCTAGAGACCAGAATCAATATCCCGAACCCGACATTTCTTGCACAATAATCCAAAAACCGAATTTGTTCTTACACAATATACCAGATCAACTGTTCATGAACTTAAATCTCAGATTCATCTACGAATATATATATAAAATTGATGATATAAAATTAATGTACGATATTATACCATTTATGTACGATTTAAATATTATTTGATATATAATATATCATTCATGTATGATATATATATATATATATATATATATATATATACCATTCATATTCGATATTTATCCCATTTATCTATGATACGTATACCATCGTGGCGATATGTAAACCATTCATGTATAAATAAACCACACGTGTTCGCTGTGCTTGACTGCGCATTACCTTAAACGTATCAATCCTAATTTGAATCCCTTTTGTCAATTTCACTTTCATCCACAAAGCAAGAGTTAACTATTTGTTTCCTAACAGACAAAAACCGAGGTAAATTAAAATCCCATTCACCAAAATAAAATAATCAACTGTTAGCAATTATTTCTGTTTAATTTTCTGTGAGTTTGTTTTGGTCGTCATGGTCGGCGACTTTCTCTCAGAGACGAGCCGAAGACTGGAGAAGATTGACTCTAAAATTCGTCTAATCAATTAGAGAGTTCGGGATACTTGACTCTCATTTCATTGAACATTGGGAAGGGAGGAAAAAAAAAAACAACAAAAAACAATAGTTGATATTTGCATGTGGCCATTGGCCCGTGGCCATCAATCTCCATTAAAGTTGGTCTGTGCTGCAAGGAGAGATGGAAACTACTGGACTCGGCGCCTGTTAAAACAAATTGAAATGGAAGCCGGCCGGGGACCCCCGGGGGGGTCTGGGTGAAGCCTCCCCCAGGGGCAGGGCGCTCATCTCCCGTATCATCGCTTGTTTGAGCGCTCTCCTGGGCCATGCGCGTGCGTGCTGGTGTACATCAAACAGACCGGGTGCATTTTCGCGATATCGCACCGAGCATCGGTCATACCTCCACCACCGCAGCCCCCCCCCCACACACACACCCCACACCCACACCCCACTGCCTCCTACCACTGGACGGGTTCTTCAGGTCGACTCTGGGGCCAAACATAACATCATAAGTTTGTTTTCTAGCTTGAGGGATTTGGCTCTGCTCGCCACTAGCCACAAGCCAACATTTTCTGTAATTGGTGTGCCGTTATCGCTCGGGACGGACTCCGGGTCTCTGGGAACGTCACACACGCCCGTCACGCCGGGGCAATTTAGCTCACGATTGACAGGGCCCCGGCCTTGGGGGAGGGGGGGGGAAACGGTAGCAGTCCTTCGGAGATTTTTACTTTATTGGAGCCCCCCCTGGCTCCACAAACTGTTTTGGACGTTGATAAGTTATCTGATGGTCTCCCTTGGCCCCGGGGATAAGCGTGACGTCACGAGGGTTAATCGTGTCGTGATTACAGCTAATGCCACGCCTACCTGAACGGGATTACCCGGAAATAGGATTTAAACCCACGCCCCGGTCAGCCCACCACGCCCCGGCCAGGACACATCCACCAAGGGGATTACGTTACAAAGCTCCGGATTACCTGGAAATCGTGTTCTAAGTAACGCAAGACAAAAAAACAAAAACAACTCAAAAAAAATTTCCCCTAGATGTTTGCGTTATTCTCTTACCATCCTAAATGAAATTGTTGATTCCCTTAGCGATTAAACCCTGACCATAGAGGCCGGGCCGACCTGATGAAGGCTGTGACGTAATCAGCTCATCAGCTGATCAAATCTCCTTTTAAATCATTTTCAGGGGTCAGCGCAGAGAAATCAGAAATTGAATTGAGACTAGGAAGATCAATTGGAAGATTTGGTTTTTTTTTGGTCTTTTTTTTTTTTTTATTTGGGGGGGGTTCGCTCATTTCATTTTTTTCTAACCTGATTGCATTCTCTCCCCCTTATTACCGGGTTAGTTACATTTCAGTTGAAAACACGTGAAGAACGCTTAAACACGGTTACTGCACTGAAATAGATCATCAAATAAACTGACTTTTGTCCAGTTGTTAAAATAGTTTCGCCCCCATGTCCGATCTCCCAATAGCGATTGGACACAAGAAGTGTCCATGCCACTCAATCTGGAGTGTCCTAAGTTCTGAGCAAACAAAAGCCACCCCTGTGTCGTACAAGACACTCATTAATTTCATGTAACTCCACCAACTCAACGAGGACAGCAGATGTGGTCAGACGGCCGACTCATGGCAATTAAGGCAAAGCAAGCAGTCAAGAGTTGACCCCTACTTGAACAATACCACTAGATTTCTAACTGCCTGGAGACTGGCACTTTAGAGCAGTGGTCCCCAAATGGCGGTCCGTGGACCTTCACCGGTCCGCATGCCTAACGCTGCCGGACCCCATAACATAAATATTTATTGTCAAATAGAAATAAACGTATAAAAATAAATGATGCAACGGTCTCTGGTAAAATTTCGAAATTTGTTCACCGGTCCGCCAAACTTAAAAGTTTGGGAACCACTGCTTTAGACGACAAAGTACATTGTTTATTGATCCGTACACTTTAACTTGTCAAAACTCTTAGAAAATTCTGTATTAAGAAAAGTCTGTATCTAGACAAATATGTATTCAGAAAAGTCTGTTTTGGAAAAGTCTATAATTAGAAAAGTCTATGATAAGGAAAGTCTATATTAAATAACAGTCTGTATTTAGAAAAGTCTATATATTTAGAAAAATCTTTATTTTTAGAAAAGTCTGTATTAAGAAAATTCTGTATCTTAAAAGAAGGCTGAATCTTTTTTTTTTAGATCAAATATTGTGGTGTAAGGCATCAGATGTGATACAAGGAATGTTATACATGGCATGTGATACATTGAATGTGATATATACGGTGGAAGTGACACAAGGGATTTGATATATTGGGTGTGATGGATAGGGTGTGAAACATGGGATGTGATACATAGGACGTAATGTATGTTAAATTGGGGTGTCATACAAAGAATGAATTACTCATAACGTGATTACAAGGGATGTGATGCGTGGGATGTGATACTAGGAATGTGATAGGAGGAATGTAAAATGTTAACTAAACACAATAATTTATTGATTTAAACATAAATATTTACTGTAAATTTCACTGACTTAACCCAGTGCTGTCATCAACGTTTTCTTGTCACTGTAGCAGTACAGCTTATCACCACTAATCACTCGTACTATAATCATATTATTTAAAACGATAGCAATATATAAAGCAGAGGGTTATATAGCAATATATAAAGCAGAGGGTTATATAGCAATATATAAAGCAGAGGGTTATATAGCAATATAGAAAGCACAGGGTTATATAGCAATATATAAAGCACAGGGTTATATAGCAATATATAAAGCAGAGGGTTATATAGCAATATATAAAGCAGAGGGTTATATAGCAATATATAAAGCAGAGGGTTATATAGCAATATAGAAAGCACAGGGTTATATAGCAATATATAAAGCACAGGGTTATATAGCAATATATAAAGCAGAGGGTTATATAGCAATATATAAAGCAGAGGGTTATATAGCAATATATAAAGCAGAGGGTTATATAGCAATATAGAAAGCACAGGGTTATATAGCAATATATAAAGCACAGGGTTATATAGCAATATATAAAGCAGAGGGTTATATAGCAATATATAAAGCAGAGGGTTATATAGCAATATATAAAGCAGAGGGTTATATAGCAATATATAAAGTACAGGGTTATATAGCAATAAATAAAGCACAGGGTTATATAGCAATATATAAAGCAGAGGGTTATATAGCAATATATAAAGCAGAGGGTTATATAGCAATATATAAAGCAGAGGGTTATATAGCAATATATAAATCAGAGGGTTATATAGCAATATATAAAGTACAGGGTTATATAGCAATATATAAAGCACAGGGTTATATAGCAATATATAAAGCAGAGGGTTATATAGCAATATATAAAGCAGAGGGTTATATAGCAATATATAAAGCAGAGGGTTATATAGCAATATATAAAGCAGAGGGTTATATAGCAATATATAAAGCAGAGGGTTATATAGCAATATATAAAGCAGAGGGTTATATAGCAATATATAAAGCAGAGGGTTATATAGCAATATATAAAGCAGAGGGTTATATAGCAATATATAAAGCAGAGGGTTATATAGCAATATATAAAGCAGAGGGTTAGTGGGAAAACTATTTTGTTTTTAAAAACGAGACAAAAGCAAACGGGTTGCCAAGTCAGGACAATAAAAAAATATTTTTTTTAAATGGCTTTAAAAAAAAAAAAAAGTAAATTAAAAATGTTTAAACACAACTCAAATTAAGTGTGTTGGGTGTTAGTAAAATATTCCTGCCTATAATAATCCACCCCTCCCCCCCCCAACCACAGAACCTTGTTTACTGATGGGAGAAACACATTCAGTGGACGGTGGAGCTTCCTCTGCACACCCATATTGAAAGGCTTTATTTACAGTTCAATTATGGAAGATTGTGTGGATGTTCTGAGTGGGTAGTGTGGATGATCTGAGTGGGTTGTGTGGATGAGTTGTGTTTTGACCAGGGACATCAATTACTCGCCATGTCGCCGTGTTCTAGTGAAAGTACTTCCATGTTCGGATCTCACAATGCCAAGGGCCGAGGTCAGGGCAGTCCAGCTCGGAGTCTGCGGTCAAAATAAAAGCCCGACTTCACTCTACCCCCGGCACCAAATGGGAAAGTAAGAGTTTGACAAATAGCACCCATCAACTCCGGTTAAACCACAAGACGGGCAGTTAAACCGGAGCCGACGAGAGTTCCTTTAGAGGCGTCTCCCTTCCCCTCCCACGCCATTGTCTCCCTTCCCCTCCCACGCCATTGTCTCCCTTCGAAGAGCTGTTTCGAGTCACGAGTGGCCCGACATTGAGGCAGGAGTTGAAATAAAAGTGGGGGGAGCTCCGGGAAAGCAGCGGGGCGTGAAGGACCAACATGACGCCATCTGAAGAGCTCGCAACGCTGTCACGTGAGCTATTGACCACGGGGGTTTTCTTTACAGGACACGTCTGCACGGGAATTATGGCCCTGGCATCCACGCGGCGACTTCTCGTTTTGTTTTAAATGTTTTTCGTTTTTTTGTGTGTGTGTTTTTTTTTTAAAGTCAGGCCATGAGCAATGACTCCATGGCACGTTGAAGGAACGGTGAAACTGTCGTCCATTCAGTCGAATCTGCCTATCATTATTTTCACATTATTAATGAATTAATTAATCACTTTCCCAAAAAAACAACAAAAAAAACGCACACAAATTAGTTTGAAGATTATCAACAAAATAAAGCTGATATCACACACGTTTTTTTGTTTTGTAAAGTAGAAAGTTAAAACGAAAAAAAAATGATAATAATAATAATAATAATTATTAATAAATAGTTTTCAGAATAATCTTACTGTTCGTCTTTTACACAACACATTTAAATCTAATCACACTCTCATATTTAAAATATACAATATACGTATCTAGGTTATGTCCATTAAAATATTTGAATAGTTGGACCCAAAGACATTTTTAAAAAAAGGGAGTTTTCTAGAGAAGTTGGATTTGTATTTTCGAAACAAAACATAAAATAACAACTAACTACCAGCAAATATATCAAATTTAAACAAATCATTACCTTCTTACAGATAGTATGCCGTATAAGGCTAGGACAGAGTGCCGTATAAGGCTAAGACAGAGTGCCGTATAAGGCTAAGACAGAGTGCCGTATAAGGCTAAGACAGAGTGCCGTATAAGGCTATGACAGAATGCCGTATGAGGCTATGACATGTTGCCGTATGACTATGAGGCTATGACATATTACCGTTTGAGGCTAAGGCATATTGCCGCATGAGCTTATGACAATTGCCGTATACAGCCATGAGGCTGTGACATAATATAATATCATATATTGTTTTCCAAATGGACCATATTTCAGGTAACCATTTTTTTTTAAAGGTATACAGCAAGTTTCCATGTGTGAGGACTTGAGGTCGTCCAGACCAAGTCAGCTGCATACATTGGGGCCAATCAAATCAACTGCATACATTGGGGCCAATCAAATCAACTGCATACATTGGGGTCAATCAAATCAACATTAGTAGATAACCTGATGCTGTCCTACATATCGTGCTCGTTATTTTGGTAGGTCTCAATCGGTGGGTGATCGAGGTGACGTTCGCTAGAGTTGGCCAAGAGCCGGGAAAAGGGGAGGGGTGGGGGAACATGCCCCAGCTGTCGGTCTGTGAAAGTAAGTTACGCTTTCAAAATCTCAGTCTAGACGGTGATTAGAATCAAGGGCGGGCAATAGACAAAAAAAGGAGCGAACGCCATGGGCCGAGAGATAAAAAATAAAATAAAGGGGGCCCTGTTGTTTCTTTATACCCATGTGTCATGTGAAGATTTACAGCTGGTACTGATGCCTCGACATGGAATAAGACGAAAGGTTGATTGGGGGGGGGGGGCAAGTTGAGGGACGGGGTTGGTTGAAGGGGGGGGGTGAAGATTTACAGCTGGTACTGATGCCTCGACATGGAATAAGACGAAAGGTTGATTGGGGGGGGGGGCAAGTTGAGGGACGTGGTTGGTTGAAGGGGGGGGGGCTAAAGATCCTATGACAGCATCATGGCACATACTTGCCTCTGTGAAGTAGCATAAGGAATGGTAAGATATCGTCCCGATGACTGATGTTTAAATTGTGCAATGTTTTATCAGCCAACAGCGCTCGAAATGCGCCCCTTAATTCGCTTATCCATTTATGCAAAGCCATCCCTTTTATCCCCCGTCCTGCGACTGCTGGTCCGTTTTGATATCACGCAAGTCACAATGGTATAAGTAATTGGCTTGGGCAATGAAGGGCAGATAAACCTCTAGACATCACGGGCGGATCTTTGATTCCCAATTAGCGCCCCTTGCTCCCCGCCCACCCCCATGCCCTTAAATTGTCGGATTTCTTCGGTAAACGCTGATAGTTCCAACAATGGCGGCTTTGGTAAGGATTGCGACACATTTCCATTTCTCCCCGCTAATTTGCGCGATAATCTCGTGAGAAAATTAAGTGCCTTGAACGAGGCTTGTGTCGTAGCGCACGTGACAGTGTCTAAAAATAGATCATCTTGTTTATACCCCCCGTCGTGGTCCTCACGCTGGCAGATATAAATAGCCACCAGGTGTGAATGCTGTGCCATATTTACGGCATTGCGCGCCGGAAGAATGTAAGAAATTGAAAACAGGCGTTCCTTAATTGTTGATGACATACCGGTCCAAATAGCCCGCCTGGCAGACCGAAAACTGTACGGGGCCAGGCCAGCGGCTCTGAACATTTATCCTGACTGGCATGAGTATAATGAGGCCATACAAAGTGGTTTTTGAGACCAGCCCCGGGTGGAGGATGTGGGGGGGGGGGGGT
Source organism: Lymnaea stagnalis (assembly GCA_964033795.1). Lineage (NCBI taxonomy): Eukaryota > Metazoa > Mollusca > Gastropoda > Lymnaeidae > Lymnaea > Lymnaea stagnalis. Next base: position 56,090 of record CAXITT010000731.1, on the reverse strand, counting down.
AGTACCCCCACAATTTGCTTTGGTTGGGGGGACGGTGGGACGTTTCAAGGGGAAATAAATTGTCTCAAACTTAAGAGAAACGGTTACGTTTCAAGGTGAAATAAATTGTCTCAAACTTAAGAGAAACGGTAGGTAATAAACGAATGGACCCGGGTTCGAATTTTCTGGGGGAGAGAGTGGTGGTAGTGTGGGGGGGGAGGAAGGGTTGGCTGGCGATGGTAAGGGCTACTGATGACGGGGGGAGGGTGTAGAGGGGAGCACATACAATTAAGCAATGGACGGGAGCAGTCAAAACTGGAGCAAAGAAGTTCTGGATCTCACCGATTCTGTCAATTCAGTCAGAATATTCAGAGAGTGGTAATACAGCGAGTCCAACTTTTAATTTGAATCTATTCTGTCGGCTCACGTTGATAGATGAATACAACTGATCAACTGGACTGTGCATGACATCTACAGACCACATCCCACGTTGATAGATGAATACAACTCATCACCTGGACTGTGCATGACATCTACAGACCACATCCCTCGTTGATGGCACATCCCTTTTATAATAATAAATAGGAACATGCAATGATTGCACTTCTAAACGACGAGCCTACTTAGAGCATTAAAAGATTAGTATGGGCTTCTATGGATATGAAGACGGGGCCAATGTCTGAGGGCATTAAGACGGGGCACGAGGGCATTGTCACATGGTCCAAGTCTGTTGGCCATTAAGAAGAGGCCAAAGTCAGAGGTCATTAAGACGGGAGTCCAAGTGTGAGGGCATTAACATTTAGGTACGAATCTGAGGGCATTAAGTCGGGGCACGAGGGCATTGCCACAGTCCAAGTCTGTTGGGCATTAAGAAGAGGCCAAAGTCAGAGCTCATTAAGACGGGAGTCCAAGTGTGAGGGCATTTACATTGAGGTACGAATCTGAGGGCATTAAGACGGGGTTGCAAATGTGGGGGCGTCAAGACATCGCCCAGAGAACATGACGAGTGTTGTCCGTGGGGAATTGGGAGGAGGTGTCTGGGAAATGAAAACATAACATCATAGCCGCGATAGGTTTATCAGAGAATAAAATTAGAGATGTGAAGGGTGCTCGTGGCCTGATAACAGGACATGCCGTGTGAAACAAATATCTGAAGGGCGCCGATGATCTTTCAGATAGCTCTCTCCCACGGAAAGACAACTGCGCGCCTAGTTTGTGTGTACACTGAGATATCAACACGGATGCCGTCCCCCCTATGCACGCTGCATTCTTTATTTGATTGCACCCAGTCCACTTGAGCGCTCGCCCGACGTGTTAAAACGGAGAGTTGTCCTCCCTGGCCATGGCAGGGCCCCCCTTCAGTCTTCCCGCGCCCCCCCCCACCCCCCATGTTTTAATGGATGGGGATATAAACACAGTGACGCGCATAGATAAGGTAATTATTTTCCCCGCAACACAATCGCTGCCTCTATTCCCGGCATCAGGTCCACACACATTATGCTCACAGTAAAAACAAATGCTGGAATGTCTGTCTCTCTTGTGTAAATATGGTGAAGGGTTTGAATGTAAATAAATCATGCTATTTACCCATGTCGGCCGGTCGTCGTATCGCGGAGTTATCACACAAGTCTCACCAAACCAGCTCACGTTCTGACCCGACGGAGGTGAGAGCAACACCCCCCCCCCCC
>CAXITT010000731.1:11609-35772 GCA_964033795.1 Lymnaea stagnalis | reverse complement strand
TTAATGGCTACGGCAATTTAATTAATGGCTACGGCAATTTAATTAATGGCTACGGCAATTTAATTAATGGCTACGGCAATTTAATTAATGGCTACGGCAATTTAATTAATGGCTACGGCAATTTAATTAATGGCTACGGCAATTTAATTAATGGCTACGGCAATTTAATTAATGGCTACCATCCCTAAAGTTACACATTTCGATAAGCCTGTATTTTATTTGTTATAACTATAAGTAATTCAAAATGTACGCTGAAAAGAAGATTCATAAAACTTTTCACTAAATTATAATTATTTCTGAAGCAATGAATGAGATGTTATTGGTGTCGTCCTCTATGTACAAGTACTAAAAGCAAAAGTACAAAACACTATTTCTGTAAATTAAAAATTGTGCTATTGGGAAAATCTGTAACTTTGCTGAATGGTAATGAGTGAGCTGTAAATCTAATTTGTAATCAATTAAATAAAAGTATTTGTCTTGGATTAAAAATACTTCCTAAACTAGTTCATTGGGCCTTAGCCTGAGGGCTCTTGATTTAGTTTTACAGGCTCCGGTATTTGTAATGATAATATAAATACTATAACTTAATACATTGTACAAAAATAAAGGATACAGCAGCAAATGTAATAGTTATTATATCGAGGAATTTCCCTCCTTGGCTTGGTTGGAAAGACTTTTGCCCGTGTCTTTTGCAGACGCTGGCTATTCACATCTACCCCGTGTCCCAATGTGGCTTGCGATGTGGTCTTTTAACCATAAGACATGATACTATTGTCATGCCAAACGTGTCATGAACAGTATGGGCCTCCATACATTGATTTAAAGCATTCCACTTAGTAAGCCGGAGTGGCCTGATAAGCATCTTGTGTAAAATTGATTGTAACCCACGACTGCTAGCAATCTTAAAGTCATTTCACGAAAACATGAACAGCACAGCAACCTTCAATGGCGCGGTCTTTGAGGCATTCCCAGACAGCAACGGAGTAAAACTAGGCTTCCGCCAATACTCGTCTCCATTACCTTCTCAATGCTTCTTCGGTTTTCCTTCAGGGAGTTTGACGACGGAGTGTACATCCATACCCTATGTGATGGCAATCTGTTCAATATCCCCCTCATCCATGCAAAGACCAAGGTCGCTGATCATGCCACCTTAACATCGCACCCAGAAACCGTTAGCAAATCGCCCCTTCCACGCATGTCAAGAGTTTGGGTGTGCCAAAATGCGTATCGGTACCATGTTTTCCGCTCTTAGCAATAACCACCTTCGCTGGTCAGGTCTTGTATGGAGGATGGAGGAAGACCGTATTCCAAAGAATCGGCTCAATGGAGGGTTTGGCAGAAGGGGCAAGACTTACTGGACGGCCACGGCTGTGATTTATGGACGTGAGGGGAAAAGTAGCATGAGGGAAGCCAACATAGAAATCAACGAATGTGATATCATGGTTGAGCATCGTTCCAGTTGGCAAACAGCAACATATGAAGTGAAAGGGTTAAACGTGCAGCAGATGCGAGAAACAAAGTCCTGGCAACAAAAAGAACAACACTGCGGAAGGCCAACTGTAACCAGGGGTCAAGGTCAGGAGTCAATTTTCTCCTGCGAGAAGTGCAGACGAGGCTCCCATTCCAGGATCAGCCTAGTCGGCCATTTGTTTAAGTGTCAATAGCTGCGCCCAACTTTTGCGAAGACGGGACAATGCCATATACACTATAACTTATAAACTGCTATTGGCTATATAACACTATATTCAAAATATTACATTTCGGATCATCGACCTCCAAATTTGCACCAAAATAACTTATTTTTTTTATCAATTAAGTGACAAAAATGAATGATAGTTGTACAAAGGCCTATCTCTCATTAGTTCAATTTCCAATGAGAGTGCTAGTCATGAAATTTTTAAAATGTTTATTGGCAGTACTTTACGGCCCGTGAACAAATATTTATCTAAGCTAAATTTTAAAATATTTCATTTTAAATAGAATTTATTACTAACTAACCTTGCATTCATCTCTCCGAAAATATGTCGTTTAGTCTGAAACTTAAACACAAATATAAAAAAAATAACACTAGAAATCCAACCAGCGTTTCACAATAGAGTTTGAAGTAGAGTCTGAGAGTGAAAGTAGTTCGATTCACTTGTTAATGTGGGCGATCATTAAGGTATTTTCTATATATTTTAGCATTTCATTTGGAGTTGTTAAATTCTTTTTTTCAATTCTCTTTGTTTCAAGTAACTTCTTTTATTCGCGTAGCCTTTTAATACTTTTATTCTTTTCAATCTGCCTTTGATCCCGAGAGCCAATTGAACTGAACAATTTTTATGCCTATTTTCTTTTTCTTAATATGTCATTGTTAATGTGAGCAATTTTCCCGTGTGCTGAATTGTCCGTGTACGCATAATTTGTTCCTGTATCATGTATGCACAACTGTTCGCGCGTTTGTCTGTGCAATGTTTACAATTATTAGCTTTCTAATCCAAGGGAAATGACTCAGCAATTAAATAGTTTTCTAGTACTTAACTCTTAACTCCCCGTTTTAAGAAAAAAAAATGTAAAAAAAAAATAAAGTGAGGACAGTTAATGATTTAATAATGGAGAGAATTATTAAATTTTTTTAATTGTGTAAAAATTTAATTAAAACACTACCTCAACACACAAAATGATATATAACTGAAATCTAAATAAACTAATATTCCTTCTAACGTTGAATTTGTAAATATTTTTTCTACTACTATTGAGTAGTATTAATGCAGTTTCATTAAATTTTTTAAACTGAATATGTACACAGCTTTAAGCCTTGATTGTGATTGTGTGTGCGAGTTGAGGGGAGGGGGAAAAGTAGAGTCGATGGTGAAAAGGACTGAAGCGAAATTTCCTTTAAATCTACACAGTGATTATTTTAATGTAGCTCGGCACTTGATCTTCTAAAAATAGGTTAAGACATTTGCTAACAAAGTCAGAAGATTAGTTTTAGAGCAGTAAAATGTATAACTTTAAGTGCTAAACTTTCCAGAATCCCAAATTTTTACAATGCTGACTGTCCCTATCATCAAAATCCCCAAAATGTAGACTTGTGGTAGCTGGAAGTAGTGACTTAATCAAGTTCAATTACAAAAGACCAGGTCATGATGAAGTTCAATCATTAAAGATTAGGTGGTGACTTGGGAACATTCAATCACCAAAGATTAGGTGGTGACTTGGGAAAGTTCAATAACCAAAGAGCAGGGGGGCATTATTTGTCTCAGGGGAGGCTACCAACTTCACAATGTTACCAAAATGGCTCAGTGTTTATCCAATCCTATCACCATTTGTACAGTCCAAACTTGATGGAAGGAACTTATTATTTGTTCAACATTGAGATGGCCTCACTAAAATAAATTCAAAATAAAAAGTTGATCATTTTCTTTATTTATTATTTGAGACACAATTTTTAAAAAGTCTTGCTTCATTGTAATAAATATGACCTGTGAGTGAATCATAACATTTCAAATATTTGTTAACAGCCCATTCAAGCATTCTCTTCCTTGAACACAAACAAAATTGAACACTGTAATGAGTATATAAATACCATTTTACACCCACTCCCGAGATTTAAAACTAAAACAACAATACTTGTACCAGTACACTAAGACACCTACCAGCCGCCAGATATACAAGTACAAAAATACTTTATACCAGTACGACTACCATGCCCCAGATACACAAGAACAATACTTGTACACCAGGACACATGAAAATTAAATCTATACATTTTCAGTAGTTAACGGGTAAAGTGGTGAAATAGAAAGTAGACGCTACTAGGAGGACAAGGATTAAATTATTATTGTCAGTTTCCTAGTATAAAATTGTGTAAATTGCTTAACAAAACATTTTTATAACATCTTATAACGTCAAATATATGAGAAAAAAAACATTAATAACTTGAATAGTAGTTTAAAAATTGAATTTTTACAATTAATCCTTGTCATTAAGTTAAATATTTTTGTTAAATTTCCAAGTTTCCACTATCAGCAATCAATTCATTGGATAGCTGTAGTACATTCCTTGTCTCTAAATCAGTGGTTCTTAACTTGGGTTCGATCAAACCCCAGGGGTTCGGTGAGTTAGTCTCAGGGGTTCCGCGGATGTCCAAAAAAAAAAATCAGAAAATAAAAAATCATATTTTATTTTTCCTATTAAGAAGGATTCGGTGAATGCGTATATGAAACTGGTGGGGTTCGGTACCCCCAAAAAGGTTAAGAACCACTGCTCTAAATGATAGGAGTCATATTTTTGGTGAATAAACACCAAATGATGAAACTATTACTATATTAATAAACAATTTCATCAAGATCTATAAATAATTTCATTCTTTGCATGAATACCTTTCAGTTTCTTCAAATCATTTTTATGTTTAATGAAATGGAAATCATTGCAAGAGTTCTATTATATTTTAAATGACATAGTCAACCTTTTGTATCCTAAATTGCTATAACATACCAGCATGTATTGCAATGTGATTAATTAAGTTAAAAGATTAATTTAATGAAAAGTTACTGTTATACATTTATGAATCTATCCTGTTAAAATAAAGTTAATTTCTTCCATTATAACCAAGGTATTCATTTCATATTGTCATGGACTTAAGTGGCAAGGGCTGACTTACTAGTTGTACTAATGTTATACAAGTGCTAACATCCAATATCTGCAGTTTTAAATGTATTATATAGTACAAGCAAATAATGCTGCTGGTGATTGCTCCCAAAGTACACATATGTTGTGCATTGGTGAACTTTGACCTTAAATCATTATTCAAATAAAGTGATAATTTGGGCAGGTGCCCTTCGGCCTGCGGCCATAGTGAAGAGTTTACACTCTCCGCAGCTGTTTGAATACAGGGAGTTGATGACGTCTGCCGTTTTTGGTAGAAAGTTTAGGCTTACGTCATCAAGTGTGGGTAGCTTTAAGCATCCCCGCATCCTTTCCATTTTTAACATTGGTATCATGACAGCATTTTGTAAAAAGAATTTAGGGTTTTACAGTACATTGGTTTTGGGTTGGATTTCCGACTTTCACAGAAGAGATTATGCCCACGCCCCAGACACACCCTTAGATCTAATTCTGCAGTTATCTGTACCTATTAATTTCTCTAGGCTGTCTTGATAGCTATTTTTGCTTAGGCTATGACTTAAAATTTATTTAGACAATGACCTTCAAAACAAGAATCCTCAACCACTAATTAAACAAAAAATTGTTTAAATAAAAAAATTGTTTATCTAACAGTTAAGTTTCATCCTTTCAATAAGGGTACCTAACAAGTGACACATGAATGTCAACATTTAAACTAAATGGCCATGAGCGGACAGTGTCAAATTTTGAAACAGCTAAGAAAATGTCACTGATATAGACATAACATGATATAGAATTAACACGATATAGACTTTCCCTGTTATAAATCTTGAACAAAAATAGTTTCTTGTGGGTAAAGGCCGGCATCTTTCAGTGTTGTACCTGCATCCATCTGGGAGAGCTTGCGACGTGGGTAGTTTGTCACCAACTCGTACTTGTCAGGGGGATAGCCCTTGGTGGCACACAGTTCTATTAAAGCCTAAAAGATGACACAATGAATAATTTATTTAGTGTTTAAGAGGCACACAGTTCTACTGAAGCCTACAAAATGACATAATATACTAAAAATATTTGCTTAAACACAGAGAGGATATTAGAAACAATGCAATTTCTTTGCATTCATTCACAAGTTAAAATTCCTATTAGTCAAACCATCATCTACTTTAAAACCTGAGCAGCAGTGTCTCTCTGAATCCTCTCAAAGTTTTGAGGTTCCTGTAGACTTTTAAAATGCTAAAACTGCTCCTAAGCACTGTGAAATTTGAAATGGTCTAAAAAAAAAATATCAATTAAGAAAACTTTGACACATGAATGCTAAGACAGCTGACAAAATTTCTAGTGAAGCTTCCATCACCTTACAGGGCCTGTGCAGGTGCAGTAACTGGATTTAAAAATGAAAACATAATGTGTCATCATTTCTTATATAGATCTCATTACAAGAGGTTGGTTCTCTCTCAGGTTGGTTCAAGTAAAACTCTAATTCAAAAGCCTGTTACATTTGACATAATGCAGTTCACCATTGAATGCACACAGATTCTAAGCAGTTACCTTCAACTTTGAGGAATGAGGTAAAACAATTTGTTCTCTCTTGTTCTCTGGATATCTTATCATGATCTTGCTAACTGGATCTGCCAGGGTCAGAGTTAATCACAAATTTAGATAATTTTATACAAGAAACATATTTAAAAACATATCGAAATATTATACAATATCGACACAGTAAAGAAAATGTCACCTTTTTAAATTTACCATTGAAATTTTTAAAATTTAATGCACAGTCAATGCCTTTGAGAAATCAAACATATTTTATCTGCAAAATAATATTTTATAATCTAAAAAAAATTTTTTTTTTAAATTGTTTTTATTGTTTATAGAAATACTGGAATTTACTTATTTACCCAATGGATCTCCACAATATAATCTCCAAGTTTCACTTGCTTCAGCATCAGCACTTTGTCCTGCTGCACCTTCCACACATTCTAATGGTGGTTGTGAATTGGAAGGGGACTCGTCCAGTGTGCAAACATCTGGTGTGCACACCTCAGCCTCTCGACTCCCTATCATGTCAATCAGTGAATTCTCTATGTTCACTTCTAGTGGGCTATCACGCCCGGGGTGTGAGGTATTTGGTCCTGCCCAAATATTGGGCCTGGCACTTGAGCTGGGCCCCCCGTGGCCTTGGTGTACTATACTAACATCTGCACCATTTGCGGAGCTGAATCTGGAGAGGTGACTCATTGAAATGGGTGATGACGATGTGGCTGACAATGACTGAGAAGATGACGAAGGTGAAGGATGAAAAGATGATGATGCGGGTCTGTTGGAGGATGAAGTCAGAGACGGCTTCAAGCGCTCATGTTTGGGAATGAACTTTTCTTTGTTGGCTGACACGGTGTGCCTGGAGGTGGTGTGCCTGGATTTGGAGATGATGTGACCATTGGATGACCCAGGGGGGGATTCCACAATGACATCATCTGAATCAGAAAATGTCTCTGGGTCAGAATCTAACAGGTCTGCCTCCGAGTCGGAGTCCTGCACGTACTGAGGGGAGCTTGGTTTGGCTTGGATGTCAAACAGTGATGCCTGGATAGCTGCTTCCATTTGTTCTTGTTCTGTGGCATCAACAATAGATGGCTCCTGAAACAACAACAAACAACACTCATATATCAAGATGTTTTTTAAAATTCTATACAGAGTTATTAACAAATATCTAATCTTAAAACCTTTTTGCAACCATAATAATGAAGACATTAAAAAAAGTCACACATACAAAGTTTGCCTGAATGCACACACCTAATGGCATTATCATTAGATGTCTCATAAAGCATGACAATTTTCTATTATTTAAAATCAATGCACTGTTTAAAATGAAACAGGAAAGAAATCTCTATAGACTTCATTATTACAACTAACCCGCTTATGTCTTTTGCCTGCAGGGGAAGCAATGCTTGAGTCTGGTACTGGATTGGATGCTAGGAAGTCTTTAGCTGTCATACCAAAAAATTAATCAATTAACTCAACTATAAAAGTAAACATAAATTCAGCTCATTTTAATTTACTCTTTTTCTTTATTATCTGGAGCAGACATGAGCAGGTCCTGGCAAAAGTGTACATACACCCATACCGGGGAAAGAATATTCAAATTTAAACCACCCGGACAACAAATACTTCTATAGTAAATATATTGTTTAATGTCCCAAACAAAACCACATAAACCAGATTTAACCTTTTCTATGCTATTTCAGATTAAAGTCACCAGGTGATGAAATAAGTCTGTTGAAATCAATTTAAAAAAGATTATTAAATTGATTTGTCTTGAACTTAAACATTCAAAGCTAAACAAAATATTAACAATGATTTCGTCTGTCTGTTTCTGTTGAAGTTAGGTTAAACATTTATTTTATGATGAAATTTGGAAATGGTCAGAAAGGTTGTGGTTGGTGGAATATGCACATTTTTTTTTTTATTGCGAATGTGAAATTAAGACATATAAAGCAGCAATTCTAACCAGAATTCTGCATCTCTGAATCGCAATTCGCTTCAACACTTGAAAGCTTTATTTGTTGAGTTTACTTTATGGTACTTCAGGTTCAGGGATTTCTAATCTGACCAATGACCAGTTAAAATAGAGCTGCTTAATAGGATGAAAATGAAAATGCTGCCTACCTAGCTCACAGAAGACACCCCCATCTGATATCTTTGACCACACAACTTGATTCTCCCCTGTAAATACAGATTGGAATGCTCAATGCTACAGGAAATCACTGCAATTGATTAACCTACAAATTAATATTGTCACAAGCACAGCTCACAACATCTGCTTCCAAGAATTTCTCAATTTGGTGATGCAGTTTAAGCAGGGAAGATGGAGATCACTGGCAAGTTTATTTAGATATTTTTAAAAATGACCAACGGACAATAGAGTGAATTTTGTGTATTTAACAGCTACCATATATTTGTTGAGGGCAGTAGCACCCAGTAAACAATGTATCCTTGGCAGTTCATCTGCAGACATTCCAGATCTTAATGGGCACTTTGTGTCAACTCATCTAGAAGATTGTCCTCCCAAACCAAGGTGACCACTAACTTCCATCTTTGGCCATTAAGGATTTAGGTCAGGATTTCCTACGACCATTTTGTCCTTTATATTATAGCCATTTTGCCTTTTCCAAACCAGTTCCATGAAGCTACTTTGCCTGAGGTGAGTGGCCCAAAATGAATTTGAAAATGCAACTACCACATATGGCGTAAACTGTACTTCAACCCTTAAACCCCCCCCCCCAACCACCACCACCCATGTAGTATATATGATATTTATCTGGATATTGGGGCCATGGAAACTTGATTTCACATGCCATATACCGCAAGTTAAGGTACTCTTTCAAAATGTGCTGTACAGGTGTATAAATTATATAGTGAAATTTTACACCCCCCTTCCCCACTGACGTGCAATAACTTATTTCTATTCATGTTTTCAACAAAAGCAAGCACATATCTCACATTCAGAAACAAGAGCTCTCATTGTACGGCATAATAAATTCAGCAATGATAACAGCTGTTTACTAGGCTTTAAACCAACACATTTCATACTACTAGGTGAGAACAGTAGATATGAATTAGAGGATAGTTTTAACAAAGCCAAAGTTGAAAGGACACGAAGCTGCACTTAAGAACGAGGTAGACCTTCTTAGCTAAATTAGTGGTGAAAAGAAAAAGAGCTGAAATTGGTGTGGCATTTGGGAATACTTCCGTGGTCACCTGGGAAGACATCATTATTTGTCACCAACCTATTCCAGTTTCTTTTCATAATTAACTTTTTACTTCTTTGACTGCACAGGCATTGTACATACAATGGATTTACAAACAAATAGATAATAAATGATAAACCCCACCTGTGAAGGGATCAATAACAGCCACATAAGGCCATTGGTTCAACTTGTAAAACTGCATGAATCGCTTCCCTTCTTCGCTGTCATTATAGACCTGTAAACCACATAAAATGTCAACTCATTCATTTCAAGTATTTACTCTCCCAAAAATGGATGTTATTTTAAGACAGTAAAGGCAATCTTGTTATTTACTGCAAGTGTATTAAGTCATCATTGAGATTTTATGTTAGGTGGTGGACGGACTTAGCATATTTAAGCCCATTTTCAACTCGCAGAAAAATTTTCTATTCCTTCTCACCACTGCATACCAAATAGACTTAACACTCCTAGCTGCTTTACAGTAACTAGAACATATCAAAGAGGAACTTGGTTTTATTACGCAGATTACCTGCCAGAAGAGAAAACTTTCTTTAATGATGTTGCGAGTATCTTGGTTGCTCCATACATCTCTGTTGAGGAGTTGACATGGAAACTCCTGGACATTCTGGACATTGACAAGTAGCCATTTGTTTTGGGCTGAACCTGCATCCCTGGCCTAGATTAATTATTGGCATTTGAAAATCAACAATGTATCAAATCTCTGCTTATTTGTATAGTTGTCTGTGCAAAAAATGAAAATTCCATTTTAATAAACTATTTCATTTTTTATTCTCTTAAAATAAAAGTATTTCCCTATACCTAGTTCACAATGGTGTCATATCTTTGTACACATAAATAGATATATTCAAAATAAAATGTTGACATTTTTTGCAAATCAAGGTCTATTAAAGATTGACACCACTTTAATATGAAAGAAAAGTACAATTTTAAAAAGTCATACAAAGAGATTGAGGACCTGGGTTATCAGAAATGGAAATAAAAAAAACAACTGCTTGCTATAATTGTAATGTAAACTTACATGTTGAAATGTTCCCTTTATGGTGATATCAACAGGAGGTCGAAATAAATCTTCTAAATTTCTCTTCTTTGATGGTCTTTTTCCTCTCAAAGATTCATCATGCTGGTCTAATTTTATGAAAAGAAGTTAAAACAAAAATGTGTCAAGACTCAATTGCATTAAAATGAACATGACAACATTTCTAAGTCTCAACAATTACAATTCTGATTTAGGTAAGTTTAGTTGAAAGCTGACAGACAAAATTGGACATGCCTGCAGTTACACAAAAATATATTGAAGGAATTGAAAAAAAAATGTTCCAAATGCGTTGCAATGAGACATCGTATAATGTAGCAGCTGACATTGGTATTGTACTTGATCCTTCAACTTAATTTTCAAAATACTTACAAGCCTCTGCCTGGAAATCTCTGAATCCATCAAAAACTGATGGAGCCTGTCGCCGAGGCCGTCTCATTCTCCATGCTCCTGTTCATAAATCAGAATAGCATTAACAGTCAGCTAGTCATTTATAAAAACTTCAGCTAAATAAATTTAATTTTTTTTTTTTTTTGAATGTAAAAAGACATTATCAGATGAAAAAGGTTCAAATTGGATTCTATTTAGAGATCAGGGGACACAAATTTACAAGATACTCTTGATATCTTGTGAATGCTAGCTTAAGCATTGTGTTGGTTCAATATTTTTAAAAGGTACTCTCGATATCTAGTGAATACTAGCTCGAGCATTATATTGGTTCACTATATTTACAAGTTACTCTTAATATTTAGTGCATGCTAGCTCGAGCATTGGTTCACAATTCTTTCATCTTAAGTGTAATCTATAGTTGGTGTTATTTTGAATGTAACGATAATAGTTTTATTGTCTTAGAGCTAAAATAAAAATAAATAATTCTCTATATCATGATGTTACAAGCGCTACCAAATGGAGCTCATTTCGTTAATAAAAATTCCTGATAAGTGTTCTAAATGAGATTCTTAAAAATGTTCCAAGAGCATAGTATTTCTTTTGTTTTACAGAAATATACTAAATTTAAATATAGTGTTATAGATCTGCTGTAAATAAGGGGGTGGGACATTAGAAAATTCATATAGTTCAGAGAGTCCAGGGTTCATACAGAATTCAAGGTCCAAAATTCACAAACTTTTCCCAAACTTTCAAAGACCTTTTTTTAAAAATTCAAAGACCTACCGTGTTTATTATTATATAAGGTACTAAAGAGAGAAAAAAAAAAAACTCACCTAATAATAGCATAGATTCAAAAATCTTTATAACACTTAAGTATATACAATATATAAATAATATTCAGCTTATCCATGTAGAGAAATCCTTTATTTTTAGGAAATATAGCACATGTATGTACAGTGGTATATATACTTGAATCAGCTTAGTGTTCAAATGTAATTTTTTATTTAAATTAATAGTTAAATCATCGTTATCATGATGAATCATTAGCTACAGACCAATGAGGAAATGTCCTAGACAAAATATTTTAAATGTCCTGACTGTCCAGTTGTTTCCAGAGGCTTTGAAAAATGTCCAGTTCACTGCAGGGCCATTCATAGTCATTTGTAAAAATCCCCTGTGTCCAAGGTCTGTGATAATCGGACTGATTTTTTCGGATAGGCTTGCAGCAGTGACATGTCTCAGAAAATGAGATAAATGGAGAAATGAACTAACTTTATTTACATCCCAGGCGCGAACATAAATATCCATTTGCTTGTCTATAAAATGTCTCCAATGAGGGATTCATATTTTGACACATACATTGGGAGCTTGGCTGAGAAGTTGCAGAAATGGACACCTAAGATAGGTGATAAAGCTGAAGTCTCATCAGATGACTGACATTTTGTAATATTTTCGCCCTGAATACTTGATATCAATATTTCCAGCATAGTGAAGCAATGATGACTTGTTCCATCATTATCATGATATCTGCCCTGACCATGCCATAATTCTTTAAAGGAACTGTGTGTTGGGCATTATTTTATTGAGGCATGATCCTGAATAGGGAAACAAAAATAAAATGTGAAGAAGAAAAAAATATTATCATATGAATATTATGTTTATAACTTAGAGTAAGGCATACACCACATAGACTATATTATACCCGTACTAAACTACAGGAATATAGAGTCAGAAGAGATACTAAGATATGGATATTAAACGGCACAGTCAGGATTTTCCGCAGGGGAATGCATCATTGACCACCCCACCTCCCCTTTTTTGAAGTATCCAAAGGAACAACCCCCCCCCCCCCAAAAAAAAAAAAACCTTGCCTACAACACTGGCTTATCAGTAAAAGTATAATACAGTAAAGTATACACAGAACACGGGAGTGCATAGCTATAAAAAAGGACTATAACTAAGGACTAAGTAACTATATACAGTTATGTTAGGCTCACTGAATCGATGTCATGTCATGTATCAAGTCCAATCAAAAATAGATTTAGTTTTATTTTATTAACTTTTAAATGAATTTCCGAAGTCAGTGGTAAACTTACTAACTAATCTACGCAAAAATATCACCACAAAATAACTTGATCATATTAGCTTTAAAAATTAGCTTCTCCATAATAAGTGCAAAGTGAACTTAAAGTCTTTTTTTTTTTAAAAGTTAAAGGCTGCTTAGCGCTAATAAAAAAAAAATACATGTCGCCCGCATACGGTAAAACAGTTAAAAATCAACTTATGAAGACTACGACATAAGACATAACAAAGTACGCTTAGCTTAGTCATTTTAAACAGCGCTTGGGGGAGGAGTATTCTATTTTGAATGGTTGCATCACAATTGTAAACTAGGTTCAAATAATTATTTACTATATTTTACACTTTACTTACCCAAACAGTCGAACATCTCTTGATCGGCGATGTAAACAGAAATTAAATATTTCTGGTCAATCGAAGTTGTACGGTATTAGAAACTTGTAGAAATGCGCAGTTAAGGGAAACCACTCTAGTATTTGGCAAAGTTCTTTTTTGATAACAGAAAGGCTAAAATAGACGAGATCGGCGATTAACGTCAGTTTTAATCGAATTTAAAGCCAAATTTATTATAATCTTATACAAATTTAAAAATTTCCAGACTATATGGAAAATTTTACTAAAGACCTATCACGCCGGTTTTCACGAACGGGAAAATTATTCAATAAATTCTCGACTATTTCTCTTTTTCCAGACTGATAGCTAACTGGTTAAGAGTAATTTGATTGGCTTAAACAAATCTACCGACCAATGAACTAATTTCTTTATTTCATGGTTACGGATCATTAAGAAATGCGCACAGTCAAATTGGAAACATGTTGTTTCTTTGATTTATTTTTTTTTACCGGTCTTTTTCCTTTTGAATTTTTTTAAATCATTTTTCCCAAACTTTCAAAGACCGTGACGTTTTTTGCCAATTTTCCCAAACTTTCCGGGCCCTGTAAATTTTATTTTATTTTTCCCAAACCATCAAAGACCATGCGAACCATGAGTGACATAAAAAAAGTGTGTGGTTGCGAAACTAGTGGGAACAATAATTGGGATTCTTGTAAAGTCCATTACTTAAATGCATGTTTTGCCAACTAACAATAGTAGATGGGAAGTTCAGGCATTGCCGATGCCATTATTTTTTGGGCCATAGCCAGTTAACCCAAATTTTCCTAAGGCTCGGTTTAAAATGATTTGATAGCTGGCAATATTCACTATACCACTTACCTATTTTGTTGGCATCTTCTTCAACTAAACATTCTGTTCTCTGTGGTATGGGAGCTCTTACACTGTCACTGAAATATAGATTCACTTGTATTAAACCCTGTAGTTTTCTGAACTGGAATTTAAGGCATATATTTTGTAATCATTTATTTTATCACAGCGAGAAACGCATCCTGGCTCACCTGTCGTCACCAACAGTCTGCAATCCATCATCTCTCTCTGCACCTGATGGTCCTTCACCAGCACTGTCCATGTGCATGCCTACGGCCAAATCCAAGTTTCCAGCACATGCCTCCAGCAGATTGATGGCAATATCACGAGCTGCTCCTTAGTTTAAAAAAAAAACAATAATGAGAAACATTGAAACCTAGACATTTATCAACATTATGTTTACCTTTACTGCAATATAACACTTAATAATTCACAACAAATCAAGAAGCAGTCTTGGAAACAGATCTACTGACTGGTATTTCATGTTATATTTACAGTACTGGATCTTTAAAAAAAAGAAGAAAAGGAACAAGTTTTTCAGTTCTGGTGAAAATTACAAGGAACATCATAAGTGCATGTTACCTGAAATTAGGATTTTTTGGTTCAACAACCCATAAAATAACACTTTTCATAACAACTAAATCCCCTTCCTTATTTCATCATTTTAGTTACAAATTACTTCTTCTGATTAAAGTCATTACAAATTATTGAATTGTTGTTCATTTTTATTATCAATTTTATAACTGAAGAAGAGTGTTTTGTTGTCTGGTAGATATAGGAATAATTTATTTTTCGCTTTAGCACCAAGGTCAGCAAAACTTTTTTGAGCGAAGAACCATTAAATATAATGCATCTGCTAAGGTAACATTTAGGCAAGATAATATTTAATAATGTATAGATAATAGAGCCCCTTTAATTCATTTAAAGAACTGAATGCTGCTCCTTCTTAGCTTATGTTTGCTGATAAATAATTTAGCATATACACAGCCACACAGTGCCATGCAAAGGCACCAAATGGGGCACCCTTCAGAAGGGGCCAAAATCAATAGTTTTTCATGCAAAATTTGTTTATTAATAACTATTACACTTCGGATGATATCGTCTAAATCTCGACAATGCCCCAAGTGCAGCTTTTGCTTGCTATGGCCCTGTAATCTGTAGCCTACACATAATTTTATCCTCAGTCTAAGCAGCACCTAAGCCACTTATTAAACTTAAGAAAAAGCAAGCAACAAACTAGCCTCCGTCTACACTTCAAAATCAAATTAACATGAACATTACTCATTACTTTTACATGGTCATGGCATAAAATAATTAGGCAAATGATTTAATGATTAGATCTTTTGTCTTCAGACCTAGGTCTAGGTACTGAAATATAAAAAATAAAAACTGAGTTGGAGACAGCAAAACTTAGGCAAAAGCACAAAACTTTCAAAAATAAAAGAGAAAGCCTAAAAGAAAAGTCTTGTCTAAACTAAATAAAAGTCTAAAAGACAGTAAATTAGTAAATGACAAATTTCCCTCGTTGCCAAGTCAAGTATACTATAATTATTATTTTGAAAGAAAGTTAAGTGAAGACAACAAGGTCAAGCGAGAGTTATGCTATACTATAGATTTGCCTATAGCCTTTGAGGAAGGGCAATCATGCAGGGCACAATGAGAGGAGGGAGAAGAAGAGGAGAACAGAGAAAAAGATGGACAGATAACATCAAAGAGTGGATGGGAACAAAACTAGGCGATGTTGTGCTAATTGCAGAAAACAGAGTGGAATGGTCCATGTCCATGGAGAAGGATAGTTTCATGTCATCTGTGGCGCCCCAACGGTCCAAGGACTAAGGGCCATGAAGATGATGCTGAACTTTGTCTAACCTTTACTCTCTTTTTTTTTTTTTTTTTTTTCGTCTCAAAATGTACAAATATTGTTTTAGTTCGTTTTTGAGAACAGAATTCAGAAAAATTATTATTATTGATCATGAAGATGATGCTGAACTTTGTCTAACCTTTACTCTCTTTTTTTTTTTTTTTATTTACGTCTCAAAATGTACAAATAATGTTTTAGCTCGTTTTAGAGAACAGAATTCAGAAAAATTATTATTATTGACATTGCCGGCGAGAAACGTCAAAATATTTAGAGAAACACTTCTTTATAATTGAAAGAGTAACATGCAACGGTTAAAATTTCAGTTCTTGGCTTGTATAAGAATAAATAAACTTGTTTTGAACACTTCACAAACCTGTGACAGCGACGAATTGGTCGATTAATTCAGGATTCATTTTTTGACTACTGGAGGTAGCCATGACACAATGATTGAATTTCCGGTGGATACATTAAAAATATAGCCGACTTTTTCCGGGAAAAATACCAAGTCAATAAAAATAAAAAGAGAACATGCGATTATTATTTTTTATTATTTAAAGTTTTATAGCCAGTGGTCTCTTTTTTAATTTGTTTTTCGCACATGCCCAAGTATGCCCCAGACTATTTTGTTTTATAGGCAGCCGAACTATTTTCTATCGGAGTGGCTATAGATACCCGGGTACCTATAGCAGAAAATGGCTATTCAGACCCAGCTGGTCACGTGAGGTCTTTATTAGATTCGGTTGGTCACGTGATGGTTATGACGGATACTTCCTGTTGATTAGCCGGTTAGCCATCTTAGAGCCATTGCCATATTTTGAAGACCGTTATGAACCGGTCGCGTTGAAGAAACACGAAGAACATTGTGACGTAAAGCTAAAAGCAAGTAAGAATACGTTATGCTTATAATTATATAGTATTTTTTAATTCTATTTTAAATATAGTTCTATAATCATTAACGACATCAATCAAGATCAACAAAGTTCCTTTTCTTTGTTGTTGGCGGCAAATCGGCTACTGTCTTATCTGTAGTTGTAATGAAAAGTTTGGCTGCGGCTATTCGGACCCGGTATCAAAAGTGGATACTTCAATTTTAATTCACCGCTAAAATTATTATTATTCACACTTCCCATAAAACAAATGTTCTTTTGAATAAAAAACAATGGGAGTCGCTTAGTCAATTATTTTGTCACGTGATATGAGTAAAAACGAGTAAGATTTCCGGTATATTGTATACAACACACTAGTGCTTGACAACAGTAGCCCGATACACACTACATTTCGTCCAATGAAAATTAACAATAAAATAAACAAAGGGGAATGACTCCTGCATCAATATTGAATAAAAACGCAAATGACGTCATGAGCATGCACGGAGCTCAACAACATCCTGCCGATAATAGTATTGATAGTTCCCATCGAATATCGCTCACAAATTTTTCTTGAAATAACTTTCTTCCTTTAATTATAACTGACGTATATTTACTGTCACATTTATGTATTTCATTTAAAAAACGCTTGCATTCCATAATATTACGAAAGGTAAAATTTTTAATTAACATAACATTGGGGAAGTATCTTTTGTTGTGTGTTGCAGCCTAGTGATGACTTACTCATATCACGTGACCAAACAAGGAAGTGACTAAGCGACTCCCATTGGGAGAGATCAGCCCGCGGCCGCCATCTTGGTTATCGTGACCCACGAACTTATGTCCTAAATCATACTAAATGTATCCCTAAACCTAACCTGAACCCTAAATGTATCCCTAAACCTAACATGAACCCTAAAATGTATCACTGATCACTAAACCTGATCAATCTGAATTAGCTTAAAAAACTTTTAATGGGAGTCGCTTAGTCAATTATTTTGTCATGTGATGTGAGTAAAAACGAGTAAGATTTCCGGTATACTGTATACAACACACTAGTGCTTGACAACAGTAGCCAGATACACACTACAACTACACTACATTTCCTCCAATGAAAATTAACAATAAAATAAACAAAGGGGAATGACTCCTGCATCAATATTGAATAAAAACGCAAATGACGTCATGAGCACGCACGGAGCTCAACAACATCCTGCCGATAATAGTATTGATAGTTCCCATCGAATATCGCTCACAAATTTTTCTTGAAATAACTTTCTTCCTTTAATTATAACTGACGTATATTTATTGTCACATTTATGTATTTCATTTAAAAAACGCTTGCATTCCATAATATTACGAAAGGTAACATTTTTAATTAACATGACATTGGGGAAGCACTGGTGAAGTATCTTTTGTTGTGTGTAGCAGCCTAGTGATGGCTTACTCACATCACGTGACCAAACAAGGAAGTGACTAAGCGACTCCCATTCAAAAATTATTATACATTATTTCACATTTCCATTAAATTTAAAACTAAAACTTCAAACACTTCACACTTCCAATAAACCAAATGTTATTTTGAATTAGGGATAATGATACTTGTCCACGCATGGTTCTGCACATGTCCTAAAATGTCGAAAACATGTGTTCTACAATATGGCGTACGGCTACACGGTATCATTGGAAAATTGCATACTACGTCACATTTGTTTATTAAATAATTGCTTTTCTCATCACTGACATATCAGTTTTTGTGTTCCAGTGATATATTGATTTATGCAACGATATAATTTTTGTGTATCACGGACAGTATTATTATAATGACTCGGTAGGTATATAAATCACCCAAAAAACTTTTTTGTTCGTAATTTTAGGCAAAAATGGTTTAGTTGAAGTTGAGTGCGAACTACATTCATTGTATGAGTTTTTTCCTTTTTTGAGTTATTATCATGACTTTGCCCCTGAAAAGTTATGCATCTCCCAATGGAGTGGGGGTACGAAAATGTCCCAAAATTAATTAATTTTTTTTTCATCAAGAAACCGGAAATGACTATCATCACTGTCAATTATGCAGTGATCTGTTATTTTCTAAAATACTTAAACTTTAAACATCTGAATATTATAAGAAGTTTAAAATAAATCATTTTACCCAAAAAAAATTAAGAAAAGATTATAATTATAACCAAACTTGAAAAGGTTTATGTAGTGACCAAGGCTTGATTTTAAGTTTTATTTATTACGTTAAAAATTGTGTGCACCGGTAGTCAGATTATAATTCTTCAATCAGTTCTTCATCATTAAACAATATTTATTTGGGAGAATATTACTTAAATTAGGCCTACACATCAATAATAATTATAAACAACAGTAATTATAATCCTTTAGTCTATTTAGGCCTTCGTTTAATTTTAAATATTAAGCCAATATTTTTCACTTATACTTAATCTATTAGTATATATATTTAGTTAAGCCTATATTATATATATAAAAGTTTTATTAAAATCCATCAAATTAATAAACAAGACTCAAACAACATCATCTTAGTAATTATATTTTTATTAGGACATAGAAAAGCAGTACATAGACAATTATTTAATATATCAAATAACATTTTTAATGAATTTGTCTCATCATCATGATGATTTTGAGTAATTTTTATTTATAATTACATGCGTTCAATTATATATATATTAAAGACTTACTTACCTTTAAATAAATATAATAATTGATTTAAAATTTAACACAAGCATAATAAAATTAGTTAAAATTCAATAAACATGTTATTTTGTTCGTTTTTTCCGGTATAAATAATGATTTTCCCAAATTTTCTATTCACTTTTTTCTGAACATACCCTCGAAAAAATATATATAAAAATAAAAGTCGAGATGTTATATAAAAGTTTTGTTGTTCATTGTCTTGTATATTGCATTGAGAATGTTACCTGAAAATTTGGTAGCATTATCTTTTAAAATAAAAAAGTTTTGGGCAAAATAAGTCAGAAATTTGGAAAGTGGGTCACGCATTTTTTTTAGCTAAATACAGAGATAAAGAAGGGTGTTGTAAAAAAATCACCAAAAAAATCATAACTCCACTTCTATAAAAGATAGCAAGATGAAATTGGTGTTGTTATAAAGCTTATAGCTAGCCCTTTAAAATGATGTATCATTTATGGCAATCAGACAATATTTAAATTTTGTGTCAAAGTACCTATTTGAATAAAAACATACTTACTTCTTTAAAGGTCCTCTGCTACTGTATTGGCCAAAATTGAACAATATCGTCTAGAATGGCGTTGAAGACATAAAAAAACATCTATTTTTAACACGTTGACGCCACATGAACTCACACATATACAAATCGAGCACATGTCTGTGTGTGCCGTTGTGGCGCTTGTTTCTCTCTTTTGCAGATTTCCACAAACATTCGATGCTTTGGGTATTGGCTATTGGCACCTGAGTTTGGATCCAAAAACTTAACAGAATGAATGACCGTTTGATGAGTCAATCCCGGAGTGGTGCCAATTGCATTATATGCTCTCCATTGATCTGACATGACCGTTGTGCCCAGCAGGATGTGTGCTGTGATTATTTGCATAAGTGTGATGTGTAGCTGCTGATCTATCTTGTACACAAAACATGAAACACTCACTAATCACCTGTTACGCACTGACTTGTATTGGGAGAAATTAATCTCCTATTTTAATTTTAATTGGCTCGTTGTAAGCAGTGCCTAACAAAGGACGATACCATATAATCAACAATATTAAGGATACGACCCAAAACAGTTTCTAGTCACAATTAATTACGATTTATTATGTCTTAAGATAATTACAAAATAAAATAAAATAAAATTACAATCTTCAACTTACAGTATGGCAGATGTCGTACCGGTACACAGTTAATACAATTAGAAATAATGATGCCAATAAATAATGCGAAATAAACACATATAAGTAGGAGCACACAAATACACAAAGAATAAAACACGCCTCGTAATTGTTAAGAGAATCTATCTCAAAAAATCTCCCTCGTCGTGCCTGTCAATCCCTTATATATATGTAGAGTAAGATGCTTCGAGAAGGGCTTATGACGTGTTGTTTACATATCTCGGGTTAAGGAGTATATTCCAGAAATTACCCGAAAACAATCTACCCAATGCGTAATTGGAAGCCGATTGTAAACAAGCCACTTCAAAGACCTAAGCCACACCCCTTTGTGAACACAGCGTCTCATGCGGGGTCAATCAGAGGGCACGCACGAGAAAATATGATGTAAACAAGCACTCTATAACACACCTGACAAGACAAATGCCCCCAGAGACCCATTGTTGTGGCAAAACTCGTGCGACATGTTTTTTTCTGCATGTAAACAGACTCGTCGATTTCAACTGAAAATAAACATGACTTACCGGTGTAAATTATGTGAATTTTTTTATGGATGAAGCATGAATGGATCCTAACACATGTGTTTTGGGAAATAAGGCCCATGTAGGCCAGGCCCTTAAACACCCCTGGCACAGACTTCTACTCCTTTTCCTGCCCTCGGGGTACTTTTCGGTTGCTTCAGACAGAGCGATCCTTTTCACCATTGTGCATCCAATTATGGTTTATTTTAGCTGGGTGTTACTGAGAAAGTTGTCTGCATACTTATTATTTATTATTATTCTCTCTCACAAACATTTTAATGATATATTGTGTAAAAATTAGCATAAGTACTCAAATGGGCTGCTTATCCCATGAGGCATATTTAAAGGCTCTATTTTTTCTAAAAATTCATAGGGGTCATCTCTATCCAATTCAGAACCCCTAATCCAAGGATTCACAACATTGTGGTGAACATAATCATTTTGATTGTCTTCATTACTTTCCTGATTGTTTTCGTCAGTGTCAGATTCACTGCTAGATAGCAAGAGATCAAGAGGGTTACGTCCCAAGAGGGTTAACGAAAAAGCTTTCGGGTGACCAGTTCTCCTACCAGCAGTGCTGCTAGTACATGAATTTCAAATATCCTAGTCCAGAGTTTCCCAAGCGAATTGGAGTCACAGCACCGTTGCTGCACCCACATCTTTTCAATTTTGCTCTAAGCCACATTCTTTGTGCACTGTAAAATAGCACTTTTTAAACAATCTAATCCATTTTTGAAACCTTATACTTATACAAGAAGACATACCTCAATAACTTCACTTGACTCTATCAAAACAATATTTAATTGACGCTGCACAGTACCAAGTAGGTTGGGGAACTAGTGAAAAATACCAACTTAATTATAAATGGCTTGCATTAAGTCCATTCATTTTTTTAACACTTCAGGTTGCAGCAGGACACAGTCTGGGAACCTCTGTCCTAGTCAATTACATGCCATAATAAACACACATCTTTACATTTTCTCTTAACACCTAGCCTCATCCAAATCCCCCTTCCAATAATAAATATTAGTATCTTGATCCTTTGTATGCACTTTATATAAAGATAAATCCAGCTAGTGCATGTAAGAAATATCAAAAGACTGTATTGGAATGGTTTGTTTCACTGATTAGGTTAGGGTAAAGTCAGGCACATTCCTAATTTAGTTAAAATTAGATAAAAAATCCCTAAAAAATCTAAATTTCCTTCTGACATATTGAGTGCATTTTTGCTGTAAAAGAAATAATTAAAAAATGCAAAAGCGCTATTTAGATGGATTGCTTCTTATATTTAGATTCATCTGTCGCTATAGCATACATTTTTTTGGTTAAAATCATAGTAGTAATAATCAAGAGTTACATCTTGCAGGTTAGAATTATATTACCATTGATCTGTGACAAAAAATCTTATTTAAATTTTTAAAGATTCACTACTGTAGTGCAGTTGTAGTTAAAATCTTGCACTGAGCTTGACGTGACCATTTTGAAGGTTTTCTTTTGTTCATTTAACACCACCTCCCTAATTCCAATAGTGGTTGGACTTTAACTATTTAATAGATTAAATAAACAAAGCTATTCAACTTTCCCTTAGAGAACCAGGAATTTTTTGTCGAAACACCCATGTAAACATGGCTGGTGTAAAAGCAATGATTACACCAAGTGTGTGATTAATTTTTTTGGTACTTTTTATGATGGTAACTTTCAGGTTAAAAGTGTTCATAGGATATTGTCTTCATATTAATGCAAGCTTGCGCTCTAATATAATAAAGTTTCTGTCTTCTACTAATTAATGTATTATTTTACTTCCAGGTTAAAGTTGTTGTTTTCACAGAGATCACTTGAAGACCCCCATCACTGCCAGAATTCACAGCTGCTCTTATGATGAATGTGCAGGAGGAATCATGACATGCCAGGACAATGATTGGTCAACATTTTACTTCAGGTAAATCCAGTCCTTTTTATTCTATTTATTTTTCTGTGCCCATGCCACTAATTTTAAAAAAATAATTTTTGGGTAATTTTTTACATTTTAACTTGATGCTTGATTTATCACACTGGGTAATAATCTTGCGGTAACGTGCCATTATTGGGATCTTGGAAATTTATTCCCAATGGATCATAAGCCGACCACAATCTTTGTTTTGGCCAGGAAAACCCTGAAAAGTGTGTAATCTGCTTATTAGTGTACTCTTTCAGTTTTGGCTGGGAAATTATTTTAAAGTTTTCATCGAAACCTTAAAAATAATTGCTTATTAAAAAGACTTAAAACTATTAAACATTCAGTATTATCTATAACAGCGACTCACTTCACTTTTCTACATATATATACCATAACCACACTGAACAGAATCGGTCGTATGCTCATACACAGACACAATCTTATTGTTTTCAATAATAGAATCAATGTACCTGGTGAAAACCACCTGTGACCGATTCAAAAGCCCACTTATACAATTGAAATATTTTTTGTGTAAATAGGCCTTTGAATAGGTACATGCTGAATTTTGATTTATAGCCATGTCTAGACTTTATTATGTGTTGATCATTCTTAAACATCATCCAAAAATTCAAATTAAATAATTATAATAATAAGTATGCCGCTAAATGGGAGAAATATTGTTGTTCGTCCGCCGAAGTCGACAAGGACCATCGAATCATCCGGTTAGGGGCGGGCGGGGGGGTTGGGATTACGGTGAGCTCTTAGGTGGCTTGTTAGACCGATCCTTGCACGGAATAATCTATGACACCGTGGGCATGGAATAGTTGCTTCAGACGATGACCTAATGTTGCTCTTTCGGACAAGCCTGCGTGTCTCAGCTGTGGTTATTCTCTTAGCTTCATGGGATTTAGCCCCCTTCTTGACAGCAGCTCTCCATCTGGCTCTGTCCTGGGCTGTCTGCACCCATTGAGTAGTGTTTATGCTGAAGGCCTTTAGTGCCACTTTCAGTGAGT
>CAXITT010000730.1:352462-379879 GCA_964033795.1 Lymnaea stagnalis | reverse complement strand
TATATATATATAAGATAGTTGCACAGTTATTTAATAATAGATAATAATAATAGATATATAGATAGATGATAGACAGATGATAGATAGATATATTGATGTATAGATGCATGAATTGATCGATTGATAGATAAATAGATGGGTAGGTAGATATATAGCTATCTAATAAATAAATATATATAGAGAGATAGAAAGATGGATCAATGGAGGTATAGATAAGTAGATAATATATAGATTAATGTTATATGAATAGATAGACAATTCTAAATATTACCTTCATATCCTTCAGGACTACAGATGATTCCATTAATTATTAGATTGACTTCATAATTTCCTTTTGTATCACTGTCGTTGCATAGGAGAATCCCAGATTTGACACAATCGCTAAGGTTTGCAAGCCTCCTATAGAATATTTTATATGTAAGCTGACAGGTTTTAAACGTGCGAATGGTGAGAAAAATTTTAGAAATTAATCTTGGCTTAAAATAATAAACACAAAAAAAACAAACAACCAAGCTATTGCTCACAGACAGGAATTTTCATGATTCTCTTCATTTAAAAGGTTTATCTCAGTATCATTTATGGTCAAGGTACACGCTAATAATTGTTGGCAATCATCGTCTCCCATCGAAAGGTTGCATCCTGTGGCCAAAGAAAATATGTTTACATTTCATTCTTTTAAAACAAGAAAATTCAAATAATAATCAAAAGACTTTTCAAAGTCTATTTTATTAATACTTTAAAAAAAATAAATTATTCACTCTTCATGCCAATCCCAATTTGCCAAATGAAGTAAAGGATGTAGCGGAGAAAAGAATGTAGAAGCTGGAAAATGTAGAAGAACTAAAACTAAGACCATCGGTGAACGCTCCTTCTGCTTCCATGGGCCCACGTTCTGGAACCAGCTCCCCTTCCATATACGACATAGTGAAACCTCGTCCATTTTCAAAAAGTCCCTTAAAACTCATCTGTTTAGGTCCGCCTATGACCTGTGATGCACCCTCCTTGCCCTACCTCATTTTCTGTTTCGGGTTGATCCTGAAGTGTCAAAGTGTCCTCGTTTTATAGCCATTTTCATTGTTTCTATAGTATAGTAGTTACTCTCCTAGTGTCTCATTTGTATTTAC
Organism: Lymnaea stagnalis; assembly: GCA_964033795.1. NCBI lineage: Eukaryota > Metazoa > Mollusca > Gastropoda > Lymnaeidae > Lymnaea > Lymnaea stagnalis. The sequence continues at coordinate 378,755 of CAXITT010000730.1, read as the reverse complement.
TTAGTTTACATGTTTTTAATAATTGTAAAGCGCTTAGAGCTTTATGATAAACGCTATATAAAAATGCCTAAATAAATAAATAAATAAAATAAAAAAAAAGAGTAAATCAAGGAGAGATCGTTTTCGTGAAGAGCCTTCTTCTGTAGACAGGAAAGACGAGAAAATGTACACAACTACAGGACATAGAAACTAGTTAAAAAATGTAAGAAACAACAAGAAATAGAAAGTAGTTCAAAAATTTAAGAAACAGCAGAAAATAGAAAACAGTTCAAAAATTTAATAAAAACGTGTGATAGAAAAATAGAAAAAACATTGGAGAAGCAACAGGAAACAGAAAACAGTACACAAATTTAAGAAAAAAGGAAAAATGGAAAACATTTCAAAATTTTAGAAACAGCGGGAAATAAAAAAAAAAAGTTAAAAAATGTAAAAAAATTTTTTAAACAAATATAAAAAAAAAGAAATGAAATAAATAGAAAAGAGTTTAACAATTGAAGTATTTGGAGTTCACCATGGTGGAGGAAATACAAAATTATTTCGGAATTGGGGTCTTAAAAAATAATATTATTTCCAGAAAGGGGGTTGTCCAAAACAAAAGTATGTGTGCTTTTCAAATGTTTTCAGGAAGTGAAAGAAATTAAATTACTTTCACAATTAAACTCATTAATATTATATCATCTCCCTTTGCCCCTAGATTTTGAGATAATTCCATAGTAGTGATTGCCTAGTCATATTTAGCCTTGATTTTCTTATAATATTACATATCTGTCTCACTTCACTATTTAGAGTTTCTCCCTCTACTTGAAATTGTGCTCTCTTCTACCTCATTGCTGGTTTATTTCTCTACTGTGCTGTCGCCACTCTTCCACATTATTGCTGGTTTATTCCTCTACTGAGATGTAAGCTCTCATCTACCTTATTTCTGTAATTTTTGTGTTGTTGAACCAATTAATATTACCGATTTAGGGCATTCAAATATTAATTAATTTTCAGATTCGTTTCTAATCTCTTATTGTTAATCGTCAGTTTTATAAACTTAGCAACAAAGGGGCTAATATCTTGATTTACGACCATGCATTTTAATAAAAATTTAAATGATTTTCTGTTTTTATTCCCTTAAAATTTTTACTTTAGTAGACAGTATTTTGTACATTTTTTTTTCAACTTTTGTGCACTAACATTCTTGCTTTTAAAGATCTACAAAATTAGACTTATTTCCATATGCTATACCCCTAACAACTTCTAAAATACATCTCCTCAAGAAACCAACAAACCACCGTGACTGAACGTAGCAGAGGAGATGAACTACGATCACCTGATTTAACCAGTCACGTCTGTAAACAAAACATTTACGATCCACAAGATGGAAATGCGAGTAAAGAAAGATTTAAAAATTGAGTTTTAAAATGATCTGAATCTAATTCTAACAAAACTTTAGAAAATAAAGAAGATTGCGCGGTATTCCCCACTTGATGGACAAACTCAGAACATGAGATACATGAAATTTTCATTAGAATATAACTACTTGATGGACAATAACGACATGAAATAAATGGAACATTTTATTAGAATATAACAACTTGATGTACAATAACGACATGAAATAAATGGAATATTTCATTAGAATATAACAACTTGATGGACAATAACAACATAAAACAAATGAAAATGTTCCTTAGAATATAACAACTTGATTGACAAAGTCAAGAAATGAAATAAATGAAATGTTACTTTAGAATATTACAACTTGATGGACAAACTCTGGACATGAAATAATTAAAATGTTTAATTAGAATATTACGACTTGGTGGACAACTCATAACATGAAATAAATGAAATGTTACTTTAGAATATAACAAATTGTCGAACAAACTCACCACACCACATTACAGAGACCACCAAGAAAATCACGAACTTCATCATTGTATTCTGTTAGAGAGAATGGTTGAAGTTTGGAAGCATCACCAGTCCAAAGACAATGTTGACAACACCTGTTGGTAATCATTTCTCAATATTGCTGTGGTATGTTAATTAACAGTGGTTCCCAATTATTTTATTTAAAAGAGCCCTATCTAAAATACATTTACAAGGAAGAGCCATATGCCCCACCCCCATGTCTTAGAATTTAAACGTTTGACAAGATTCCTGGAGAGGCCGTGCAGGCCCAGAGAGGCAAAGTTTGGGAACCTCTGTTTTAAGATAAAGAGAAACACAGCATTTTGGGAAATGTCTGGTCAAAATATTTCCGTAAAAATGTTTTAAATCTGTGATATGTCGGAGCACGTTTTATTTTCTTAATGTTAATACAACAGAAGTTTATTTTTATAACAGCGAAAGGCTTACTTGTTTGTTTTATTTAAAACATAAAATGTTCCTAATCAATGCGGTGAAAGTTAGAACGAATGGTTAAATATTTGAGTATTAATTGACTATACTAATTGATTATACTAGTTTTTTCTTTTAAATTCTGAATTATGAAAGTCTATACCAACTATTTAAAGTCATAGATTATGCAGGAACTTTATTGTGACAAAAAGGGATTAAAACACATGTTGCATGTAGGGATTTAGAACCACTGATGTTCAATTTAAAATAAATGGCGCTAATGTCAGGCGACTGTCCAATTGCCTCAAAGCCTCCCCCATTTAAACACCCCTCTCCCCAAAACTTCACCCCCCCCCATCCACAACATCGCCCATCCTTTCACGACTCATACGTTACCACCTCAACCCCAGTTCATTCCACAACAAACCTCGAGATATCAGTGAGCTTTTTACCACTATATCCCCACCGTCAGTCTTTCAGCTGACCGTACCTTAGTTAAGGGAAATGTTATTCAATCATTTCTGCAGCTGACGTCATAAAATAATGACGTCATTTCCTTAAAAGTTGTTTACTTTCATTGAATAATTTTTTTTTTCATTGAAAAGAAACGAACTGTAAGAAGGATTCATTACTTAAACGAAATACACAGATGATACGTTGATTTATGCAGATGGATGATACGTTGATTTATGCAGATGATACGTTGATTTATGCAGATGATACGTTTATTTATGCAGATGATACGTTGATTTATGCAGATGACCTGCAAAAAAATAAAAAAATAATACAATAAATAAAAATTGATGAATTTATTAAAAAATAAGATAACATAGTTTGAATTCTGTCAAAAAAATTATTCGGCACAAAGATACATTTGAAATTTGAATAACACAAGACCATAACGTATACTTTTAATATATATTATTGTATATATGTATTGTGTTCATCTTTTTTTTTTGTCAATTGAATTAATGTGACACCTTCTAAATAAAATACGATTCTGACACCAGGTATAAAAGTTTATATGTAAACATTGTGTGATAAGAGGCATATGACTTTGTATTTTTGGGGGAGGGGTTTATCTTCTATGTAAAATCAAATCACCCTTTCCATATTAAGAGTTGGAGAAATATGGAGAAAGGAAATACAGAGAGTGAGAGAGAGAGAGAGACGGAGAGAGAGATGTAGATGGAGACAGAAAGGGGGAAAGAGAGAGACGGAGAGAGATAGAGAAAGAAAGAAAAAAAAAAGAGAGAGAGAGAGAGAGAGACAGACGCAGTTAATTTTTGCAGGGTTAATTGCCCACCTCACCCGATTATTGATCCGCTGATTTCCAACCCTCACCTGCAAGACATGTGTAAGGCTTGACATAAAACTTTACAATCCAAAAACCAAGATGGCGAAAATTAGATTACGAACACAAAACAAAATGTCTGTGGATGTTTAACTTTATCTTCTATATCTTTGTGCTGGATCGTTCAAAATCAGAATCATAAAGTTTGTGTAATTTGGCTAAATGTTTATTTGGCTAAATGTTTTATTGATTTACTGAATACATACAGAAAATTGTTTACATCTCAGTGTCTTCAGTGATAACTCTGTCTGTCTCTTGATTGCTCCAATGATAATCTAAACACTCCTCCACACATTAACATCCATAGAGTCTGCCTGACAGAGTGATAGCCTTCTCTGGTGATACCGACATCTGATGGTACCTGCTCTTGTGGCCCACTGCTTTTTGACGCCTTTCTCTTGTGGTACCTTGCACTGCTGGTAACTTTATTTCATTGTCGATGCTATGGTAACACGATGCTCTGGTGGCACACTGCCCTGGTAGTACACTTATTTGGTAGCTCAATGCTCTGGGACGCCCAGCTCTGGTGATACCCTTCTTTTGTAGCTCACTACTCTGTGACCTCCTGCTCTGGTGGTACCTGCTCTGATGGTAACCTGCACTGAAGGTACAATTTTTGTGGCCCACTGTTCTGTGACACCCGGATCTAGTGGTACCTTACACTGGTGGTACCCTGCTCTGGTGGTACCCTGCTCTGATAGTACCCTTTTTTGGTGGCCTACTGCTCTGTGATCCCCTGCTCTGGTGGTACTCTACTCTGGTGATAACCTGCTCTGAAGGTACCAATCTTTGTGGCCCACAGCTGTGTGTAACCCTGCTCTGGTGGTACCCTGCTCTGGTGTACCCTGCTCTGAAGGTACCCATTTTGTGGCCCACTGCTCTGTGATGCTCAGCTCTGGTTGCACCCTTCTCAGGTGATACCCTGCTTTGAACGTACCCTATTTTGTGGCCCACTGCTCAGTGACGCCCTGACCTGGTGGTACCATGATCTAGTGGTATCTTGCTCTGAAGGTACCCTATTTTGATGCCAACTACTCTGTGGCGCCCTTCCCTGGTGGTACCATGATCTAGTGGTATTCTGCTCTGAAGGTACCCTATTTTGTGGCCCACTACTCTGTGGCGCCCTGCCCTGGTGGTACCATGATCTAGTGGTATCCTGCTCTGAAGGTACCCTATTTTGTTGCCCACTGCTCTGTGGCACCCTGCCCTGGTGGTACCATGATCTAGTTGTATCCTGCTCTGAAGGTACCCTATTTTGTGGCCAACTACTCTGTGGCGCCCTGCCCTGGTGGTATCTTGATCTAGTGGTATCCTGCTCTGAAGGTACCCTATTTTTTTGTCCCACTGCTATGTGGCGCCCTGCCCTGGTGGTACCATCATCTAGTGGTATCTGATCTAGGTGTATCCGGCTCTGAAGGTACCCTATTTTGTGGCCAACTACTCTGTGGCGCCCTGCCCTGGTTGTATCTTGATCTAGTGGTATCCTGCTCTGAAGGTACCCTATTTTTTTGTCCCACTGCTATGTGGCGCCCTGCCCTGGTGGTACCATCATCTAGTGGTATCCTGCTCTGAAGGTACCATTTTTTGTTGCCCGTTGCTCTCTGGCACCCTGCCCTGGTGGTACATGATCTAGTGGTATCCTGCTCTGAAGGTACCCTATTTTGTGGCCCACTGCTCTGTGGCGTCCTGCCCTGGTGGTACCATGATCTAGTGGTATCCTGCTCTGAAGGTACCCTATTTTGTGGCCCAATGCTCTGTGGCACCCTGCCCTGGTAAAGTCTGCATGAAGAATACAATGACCAAGGGATCCGAGTCATTGACTTTGCTGTAGGTAAAGGGATGTCAGGTTTCCGCACAAAAATATACATACGGCTATTTGGAACTGACAAGATGCACTCAGCCGCAACCAAATTGATTATGTTTTAATAGATCGGAGGCAGGGATAATATATTAGATGTAAGAAGGCTTCCAGGAGCAGATGCAGACCCAAACCATCAACTTGTAGGGTGAAATATAAGCTGTGAATAAGCATAATTCACAATGGTCGTTTTCAAAGAGAAACATTACGATTACCAAAAGCTTACCAAAGACCCACTAACTGCAAAAGCTAAAAGCTTACCAGAATGAAGTAGAAGCACAATTAGAAGCATCACAGGAGGAAGTAAACAGGGAAAACAACATAAATGAGCAGTTGGATGGGATAAAAAATGCCATTAAAAGATCAGCAGAAAAAGTAGTAGGATTCCTGCATACCAACAATAGAGTAGGCTGGTTTGATAATGAATGCAGAGAGACTGTGGAAGAAAGAAACAAAGCACGAATGATCATGTTACAAAGGCAAACCAGAAAGACGATTTATCAAGAGAGGGAAATATAAGAGGAATGTACAATTAAGATACAAATGTGTGAGAGCCACAATGGAGAATTAATCACGGAAAAAAGTAAAGTACTGGAGAGGTGGACTGAATATTTTTAGGACATACTAAATGCAGACAATAGACAAGAAGAAGATTATCAATCCCCATAGGGAGGACTAGACCCTTTTATACAATGTCCAACTCTAGAAGAAACTAAAGAGGTAATTAATTATATGAAAAATCACAAATCATCTCATCACAGCAGAACTGATTAAATATGGAGGAAAAGAACTACACACTCAGATACACAAACAACTTTTCAGTATTTTCTGACAACTGAACTATGCCCTATTTCCGGCTGATAATCTTTCTTTTATTTCTGTTGGTAATTCGTATCTTTCATTTAGAAAGATCATAGGCATTTGAATAGATTTACTTTTTCAAAAGTCTGGTTTCTAATTTTAATTGCTTCATCTGTTTGTTCTCCTTTTATCATGGTCATGTATTTTACTTTTAGGTAGTTAACTTCCAGGCCTGATTGTAGTGATGCGACTTTTAATTCAATAAAGGATTTTGATATGTCTTTAATACTTTTCCCTAGAAGTACTATGTCATCAGCATATGCAAGATACTGAAGTGGTTGCTTGTAGAGTGTGCCCATTGGTTTTGGGTCTTGAGTTTCCCTGAGAAAGTATCCTGTTATCGATCAACGAGTGTCAATGTGCATGTTGTAATAACTCTCTATCTCATGTTAGGTTAAAAAGCATACAAGACAGAGAGTCTCACTGTCTTAGGCCTCGTCTAATCTGAAATTCCCTTGAATATTCTGCTTCAGCCTTGATTTTGCTTTTTGAGGTTTTTTAGTGTTATGTATATTAGTCTTGTCAGTATGTTGGGTATGCCAAACTCTTGCAGAGTCTAATATAGATATGTTCTTTTGATGCTCTTAAAGGCCATTTTATAGTCCACTTAGAGTTGATGTACTGGTATATGATATTCATAGCATTTCTCTAATAGGCATCTCATGGTGAACATCTGACCAGTCGTTGATCTTTTTTACCTGAATTCACATAGGTAACAACCTAGTATTTCTTCAGTGTAAGGTTGTACTCTTTTGGCAATAAGCTTCGTCTGTATTTTATATCTAACATTTAATAGGGAGATTCCTCTGCAGTTTGTGCACTGAAATCTTGAGACTTTCTTGTGTATTAAGGTTATTAATGCTGTTTCCCATTTTGTTGGAATGTTCTCTTCTTGCCAACTTCCCAGCCCCTACATGTAAATACAATATCTTCAATCTCCCAGCCCCTATATGTAAGTACATTTATATTTCCAACCTCCCCATGCCTTTGTGTAAGTGCACTGATATTGTCAAAAATGTATTAGAATCACTGTTGTTATGTTTGGTATTGAAAAGCTGTTCGTGTAGAGAGTTTATGTCTACCTGTATATATTGTGTGATATATTTGTTACGTATTAGTGTAAGGGGAAAAGTTTTCTTGTTGATATTGTGGATAGATGTTCGCTGTACGATATTTTCTGGCTAGCTTGCATGTTGCTTGATGCTTTTTTTTTAAAACGTCTTGCAAAATCAGTCGTAAAATATAAAACACTAGTTTAAAGAATTGTTGGTGAATAAACTTATAGCGTACAACAAACCGGTTGGTATTGGCTGTATTGGTGTAAGTTGCTATCAGTTACACTGTCCCGTTGGATGAAGTGGGAGATAAAACGCAAAAAGGGTAGAAGAGATCAGGACAGCAAGTTCTGCATATCGTCAGATATCTCCAACCACCCCATACATTACATACAATAAACTACCAAAAACCCTTCATTGACAGCACAATAATATCGCCAACCTCCCCATACCAAGATAAGTTAGATACAATAAACTCACAAAACCCAGTATGTGACAGCACAATAATATCGCCAACCTCCCCATACCAAGATAAGTTAGATACAATAAACTCACAAAACCCCGTATGTGACAGCACAATAATATCGCCAACCTCCCCATACCAAGATAAGTTAGATACTGTAACACATATACTCTGACATCATTCGTAACTTAGTGGGTTATGTCAGTAGTATGGTTACTTATGTTAATACTTCAGGATGCCGACTAAGACTTCTTCATTCTTCCACTTATTATCCAGGCACGCAAAGAAGAATACTCAATTCTGGTTAAAACTTACCGTACTTTATTGAACACACTTTATACTGATAATAATAATAATAATCCTTGCATGAATGTAATTTCACACATATATATATATAGTATTCCATCATTCAGAAAGACACGTCCTCACACTGCTACAACTCAGCTCAACTGTCCTATATCTCAACTCTAATTCAACTGCTTTCTACTGCTCTGCGCTCAGCTCTCACTATCTCAGTCAACTCATACTTTATTACCAGCAAAGCGTGGAAAACAACCGCTCTGACAAAAACATAATTTTACTCTCAAAAAACGTGGAGCTCACATTTGTTCTCAAAAATACAATCCATTGATTGTCTCTCCTCGTGGAAAAACCTGGTCAACACATTCACTGTTCACTCATGCTACCTCTCTGTTTTCATGTGAAAACATTGTCCGTTACATGCCCCACCCATCTGAAAAAATTTTGTTTGCACAAAATTTTTGGCAAAAAATATATGTTGAAATAATGATAATGTCTCTTAGAAAATTTCAATCCCACATCTATCAATCAAATAAGTGTAACAACATTAACATTTCATCATTATGAAATACAGGGCATTTGACTGTTAATATCACACATAATAGTGAATAATTTATTTTGGCAAAAAATTTACAAAATCATTAATGACAACCTCTTAAAATTCTTATGTATGATAATGTGAAATGCCATTGACATCTTAATGATTAATAAACACTGCAAAATGAATGTAACAACCTTAAATTTTGCATTAGATAATTTACAATTGGTTAATATCTGATATTCATTTACAAAATTGATATGTACAAGTGTATTTTCAAAAACAAAACTGATTGAACATATGTGTGTATCTTCATTTAGAATGTCTGACTAATGTGTCTTAAGTCAGTGTCTTTGTCATTGTCTGTATGTTCAATATGTCTGGAAAGGAAATCAGCTACTGTGTTGTCTTTTCCTTTTATTGTCCTTATCTCATACTGATAATCTAATAGGATCAACGACCATCTGTTTATTTTGCTGTTTGCTATTTTCTTTCTATTTAGTGCCATTAATGGCTTGTGATCAGTCAATAATATAAATTTTCTACCTAATAGATATTTCTGTAATTTTGTAAGTGCCCACACAATTGCTAAGCATTCCTTCTCAATGGTTGAGTAGTTAATTTCAGTTCTGCTTAGTGCTCTACTTAAGTAAGTAATTGGTCTTAGTTTATGATGGACTTCTTGCATAAGGCAAGCTCCTAATCCAATGTTGGAAGCGTCTGTCACTAAAGTGAAAGACTGATTAAAATTGGGTGATAACAATATGTTGTCACTTTGGAAAATTTCTTTGATTATTTTTAATGCACTCTCACATTCATCCGTCCATACTATTTGTTTCTTGCTATCTTTGTTTATTAGTTTCCTTAAAGGTAAAGTAATATCAGAGAATTTTGGAACAAAAGTGCTGTAAAAATTGCACAAACCTAAAATGGCTTTGACTTCTTTTTGAGTGTGTGGTGTTTTTATGTTTAATATTTTTCCTCTGTTGTGTTCTGTGGGCTGAATTGTGTTCTTACTGACTTTAAATCCTAAAAATTCTATTTCCTCTTGTGCAAATTTTAATTTGTTTCGTGCTATTGTGACTCCATGTGATCTTAATTTGTTTAGTACTATTTTTATTGTCTCTATATGTGTTTTCATATCTTTTGTGTGGATACAGATATCATCAACAAAATGTACAACATTTGGTATGCCTTCTACCATGATTCACATGAATCGAGAAAATGTTGCGGTAGAATTGACCAGACCAAATGGCATTACTGTCCATTCGAACAAGCCTTCCTCTGTGGCAAGTGCCGTCAAAGGCATGGCATCTGGATGCATGCCTATTTGCCAGAATCCTCTGTTTAAATCTAGGTGTGTGAATAATGTGGAGGAGCCTATTTCTTCAAGTAGTTCTCTGGTGTCCCTCATGGGTTCTGCATCTAACTGTGTAATTTTATTTAACTCCCTATAGTCACAGCATATACGGCACTGGCCATTTTTCTTTTTTACTACTACCATGGGTGATGCTATTGGTGAATCTGATCTTTAATCTTGTTAGTCTGTATTAAATGATTTAGTTCTTTCTTTACTTCTTCCCTAAATGCATATGGGATTGGATAGATTTTGTGTTTGAATGTGGGTTCCTGTGTTAATATAATCTTGTGATCTAAACTGCTAGTGTGTCCTATGTTCTCTGTGATGACATCTTTGTATTCTTTTAGAATTGTTGTTAAGTGTCTGTTTGTTGTGGTGTTATTTTCATTGTCTTCTAATTGTATAACACTAGCAACGGTGGCTGTGCTACTTATTTCATTACTGATGGTTTCTAACTCTTCAGGAACAGAGTCATATTTTCTGAGCAAGTCCACATGTAGGACTTTCAATTCACCCTTCATGTGAATTACATAATCAACTAAATTTAACTTGTCATGAATTGTAAACGGACCCTGCCAAATCTTTTGTCCATTATTGTTTGGCAACCAGACTAAAACTTTATCATTTACTTTAAGATCTCTGAGGTATCTATGTGTATTCTTTATGTGTCTTTGTCTTTTAGACTCCCTATCAGTGTTTTCTTTAGCATTTTCTATGCCATACGTTATCCTCTCTCTAATTTTTGTAATTATGTCAAATGTGTCCTGTTGTTTGCCTTTCTGGCCTAAGATCTTTTCTTTAAAAAGTGTTAATGGTCCCTTTGGATTGGCCCCGAACATTAGCTCAAATGGAGAGTACCCAGTAGTGTCTTGTATACTCTCTCTATAGGCGAATAGAACCATGGGTATATATTGGTGCCATTTTCTAGGGTGGTCTATTGTTGTTTTATTTAACATTATTTTTAGTGTCTTGTTCCATCTTTCTACCATACCATTGGCCTGTGGTCTGTATATTGTGGAATGCACTTGTATAATACTTAGCAATTTTGTAACGGCATTGGTTAAGTTGGAAGTAAACTGTGTTCCATTATCTGATAATATTTTATCAGGGAACCCATGTCTTGTAAATAAATCTAACAATGCCATGCATATAGTTTCTGAATTAATGTTTTTAAGGGGAATTGCCTCTGGCCATCTAGATGCCATATCAATCATGGTTAAAATAAATTTGTGTCCCTTATTTGAAGGTGGATTAAGAGGACCAATGATGTCTATAGCGACCTTCTCAAAGTGTCTGCCTATTTTGTCTGTGGGTTGTATGGGTGCTCTGTGTTTACTGTGTATTGGGTTTTTTGTCAGACATGGTATGCATTTGTTTATGTGTTTCTTTATATCCTTGTGAATGCCTGGCCAATACAAATTCTGTGTTATCCTTTCTAACGTTTTCTTTATACCCATGTGTCCAGCAAAAGGACTGTCATGTGCATGGTTGAGTATTTTGTTTCTGAGTATTAATGGTACTATTATTTGAGATCTTTTGATTTCACCTTTTTCAAAATTTCTTACTAGAATATTGTGTTTTATTGTGTAATTATGTTTTCTAAAGATTGAGTTATTGTCCTTAATTTTGTTTCTAATGTCCTGAATTTGCCTATCTTCTGTCTGCATTCTAATTATGTCCTCTCTAGATATTTGTTTTGGAATGTCTAATTTTTCTTCTATTTCAGGCTGTGTCTGACTAGTTTTATGTTGTTGTCTTGTTATTGCACTTATATACTCTTTGGTTAAATTTTTGGATTCAATCCAATTTAAAAATAATTCCTGGGAGTTATCTGGAATTTCTTTAATATTTCCTATTATTAACTGACAGACTGGGTTTTCCATGAGAACTGCCGTTACCTTTCCTGTTAACCATGGACAGTCTATTTCCACAACTGCTTTATAACATTCAACTTTTGTGTTATTTGCTAACATGACTGGTTTTTTCAGATATGTGGTCTTTAGGATCAATTAATTTTTTTGTCAACTACTATTGTTGTACAACCTGTGTCTCTTAGACACTGAACAAGTTGGTTGTTTACATAAGAAGGACAAAATTGTAAACTGCCTTCACTGTGACATGCGCTAGCCAAAGTTTCATGTGGTTTGGTGTTGTGTTGTCTATTGTTAGTCTGATTGGAAGTATATCTTTGGTTTTTGTATGTGTGTCTACTCCTATTTGTACTGTTGTATCTAATTGGGCTACTGTTGGGTGATGTTCTCTGATAGTATTGTTGTGAATGTCCTAAATCTCTATGTAATTTCCTACACTCATATTTTTTATGACCTGGAATGCCACAGTAGAAACATTTGTTGTCCTTTGAGTAATTAGTATATGGTGTCTGGTAATTGTTTTGATAATTTTTCTGAAATTTATTGTTTTGCCATCTGGCAGGTAGGCTGTGGCATCTTCTGTTTTGATATGTGTTTTGTTTTTGACTGTCCTTATCACTGGGTGTGTTTCTTATGGAAGCTAGTGTGCTATTTCTATTATCTAGCTCTTCATTCGGGTGGGCATCTTTAAATGTTGTGATTGAGTCAACTAACTCACGCTCATTTTTAATCTTTCTCTCTTTAAGGAATGAAAATAAAGAGACTGATGCATTTCTTAATATTTTGTCTATAATAAACATATCTAGTAATGCTTTGGGATCATTTAGGTCAATTTCAGTGAGTTCAAGCCATTTGACAAGATTGTCTCTAATATTAAATATAGTGGTGTTAGGGTCTATTTCTCTCTCTAGTCTGATGTTGTGAAAATTTTTTCTATAAATGTCTTCCGTGTTTCCATAGAACTTTAACAAAACTTTCTTTATATAGGTATAATTATTCTTTTGTTCTTCACTAAGTGAATTAATGATACTTAGGCTTTTTCCTGATAATCTACTCAATAAAATATTTGTCCAAGTCTCTTCCCTATAATTGTAAGATTGACAGATGCCCTCAAATTGTGACAAATAACTAATAATTTCTTCTTTATGTTCATTAAATTCCCTAAATTTAGGTTTGTATGTGCTATTGGTTTCTCTATTGCTTCTTGATGGTGTATGCTGACCTGATTCTATTCTAGCTCTTTCTAGTTTTAGCGCTTCCTCTCTTATTTTAAGTTCTTCTATTTCTTTTTGTCCTTTTAATTTTAGTTCTTCTATTTGTTTAAGGTCACTTCTCTCTAACAGTCTAGCTTCTCGGTCTTTGTCTTCTTTCTGTCTTTGACTAGCTCTCTCCTTTTCTCTTTCCTGTTTGTCTCGTATTTTGTCCATTTCTTTATTAACAAAGTCAGCTTCTTCTCCTGCTTGATCCCAAGCTTCTCAGCTACTTCTAATAGTTCTAAGTACTCTGCCATTTTGAATTATGTGTTCGAGTAACTAAAATAATATTTTGGTATGTATAAGTATATCAGTTATTTCTTATTGAGTTATCAATTAAAATAGTTCACAATATTACATTATATTTACATGTTCCTGAATGAATACAAAAATGCAAGTTAATAATTAAATGTAAGAAAAATTTAAAATAATTAAATTGTCTACTTCACAACATAAATACAGATATGTAGACGTTTACATGTATACAAATGAGACAACAAATACAAAAGTACTGTGTAGTTTATGGACCACAAGATAGTAGAAAATATGACAGTAGGTTGACAATATGTATGACAATGACAAGACAAATAGAACAAATCTGACAAGATCTACTAAAAAACAACAGTTATGACAATGTACAAACTAGACTTCACAACTAACATAAAATTATCCTACAGTGTTATAAATAGGGCCAGAAGAAACCTTTACTGTTTTAATAAAAAAACTTCCCAAGGAAAGATAACACCGTGAATATCCCTAAAGTATACTCTAAAATTAAACTTATACAGAAAAAGTAAAAAAAATTACTTAATCTAATTAAGTATGATATAAGTAGATTTTTAATGTCTTAAATTATATATAATACATAACACATAATATACATAAATACCAAGTGTCCAAAAGAAATCTGTAGTTGGTCACCTCTGCTCCTCTGTGACGCTATGATCTGTGTAGTCAATAATCCTATGTAGTAGATAATCCTATGTAGTAGATAATCCTTCTATGTAGTAGATAATCCTTCTATGTAGTAGATAATCCTTCTATGTAGTAGATAATCCTTCTATGTAGTAGTGTACTTGTATAAATAATCCAATGAGAAAGTTACAAACAAACTGCTTCAATAATCCAATGTAAGTACCTTGCGTAATAGTGTAATTGTGATAATCCAATAATTGAAAATTGTCTACCTTCTCTCCGATTCTGTTGAACTTGTGAGTAATTGAAGACTTACTTGAAGAATTACTTGACTTGAATTGCGCATTAGGCTATGTGCGGCTTATATAAAGTAAAGATTATGCTAGGGAAATCTTACTTTCGATGTCTTGATAAAACATCTCTGTAATGACGTCAGAAAACTCACAAAACCCCGTATGTGACAGCACAATAATATCGCCAACCTCCACATACCAAGATAGGTTAGATACAATAAACTCACAATACCCCGTATGTGACCGCACAATAATATCGTCAACCTCCCTCATATGATACATAGAGTAAGCTCTCAAATCTCCCCAGGTGTACGTACAACGACATTTCAAAGCCCCTCGCCAGCACAAACAAACAATATATATGTATAAACAAACAATTATAAAGTCAACTAAAGTCAAATTACTGTAAACAAAGTGTCCCTAAATTGTTGGGTATGCCTCGCATGAAAGCTATTCAATGATTAGAGGACATTTATTTTTATGGGACAGGGGATTAGTTGTAGGGGTAAAGCCGGGGTCCATCCCTAAGGAGCCTTTCCTGTCTTTATTTTAAGGGCGTCCTTTCAAGGTATGGTGAGGGGCGGCTAATTCTTGGGCCACTCTAGGGCGACTAAATGTTGTCATTGCACGGGAGTTGCTGACTCTTTTGATTCAGCTTAACGAAATAATTATGCCAAGTGACCCATTACGTCCCAAGCACAGTAGCTTTGCTATAGTTTGTTGTCACTAGGCCAAACTTCACTGTTGAGATTTCTAGCGAGTAAGTTGTGAAATTACAAAACAATAATATGACAAAAATTAAGATAAAATGTTGAATTATTGTATGCAGTGTAAGAATTCAGTTAATTTGATCAAAATCTCCAAGGGAAATTTAGATTGATCTTTGGGTTGGCTAACATTATCTCCCTGTAAAATAAGGGTAAAAATATTTTGTTCACTCTCTCACTCTGGTATGGTTCTCAAAAATATAACGCATCTAATTTTTTAAAGCATATTAACAGCATCTGTATACGCCCACATTTCTTGATATTATTAAACACATCAATATATGTTCAAAGCAGACAATGCGTAAAAAAGCTTATGTGTTTTCTATGTCTGCCTTCAATAGTGTGGATGAATTTTAAGCCTATAGATTGTAAAATGGTTTGGGTCACAGCTGTTACCAATTACTGACCGAATCTCCATTTAAACTCCACAGTGCAATAATGTTTTGAAGTTCCACGGTTTTGATTGTCCTCCTCCATTGTTTAAGAAAATAGTTTCTGATTGCTAGGCTAGGTCCAAATGACATTTTTGCGTTTTACCAAACAGCTCTTCAATCCATAATATCTATAAAATGTGAGAAGTTCTTGTAAAACCAACGGCTCTAAAGTTCTGACGGAGAGAGTTAATATCCAAATTTAAGACAAGTTTACACATATTTATTTCATCCTTTGACATTTTGACGACATTTAGACAACTAATTTCATATGCATTCAGTGGATTTTTAATTCTATTGTAAAACAACGTACACACTACTTTCCCTTAATACACATTTATAATAAAAATTAAAATTTAAAATAGACCGAGATAAATAACAGAGTAAATTTATGGAACAGGTTTATATATTTGCTATCAACCAATTAAGTAATTTGATTTCTTAAAGTAGTATCAATTTCTTTAACTTTAACCGCCCCCTCCCCTTTCTTTATCCTCCTTATATGTCCCTCTATTTTCTTCGTTTGTCCATCTCCTTGATGACAAACTCAGCTTTCTTCTCTTCTAAATCTCCATTTCTCTCGGTACAGATAGCGGTTCTAAATATTCGACCATTATTTTCAGTCATATTTGAAATTTTGTGAAATTTAATTTTTAAAATTGAAATGAATTTAATGTTTTCTGTCATCCCGTGAGTGTTAGGTAAATAATTGTGTCCAGAAATCAAGTGGTAAGTAGTGTCCACTCTAGTGGTCAATAAAAATATTAAATCTAATTCTAACCAAAAAGATGTGCAAAACCGTTAACACTGAAGAATGAAAAATCTCAAAAATCAATGTCCACAATCAAAGAAATGAGTGTTTACGAAATGTAACAATTCTATTACGATGCCTGGTATCAAATTAGATAATCAAATAACTTACTAACTTATTTAGCATTAAATGTAATATGTAATTAAAATTTGGTTAAATGTAAACAAATCTAATCATGCTGTTATAACCGAAAATAAATAAATAAAATGTAACATGAAATACAAAAGAATAAAAAAATTAGATTAACAGAACACTACAGGTTTTTATAAGTATCAATATATGTACAAAGTGGACAACAATCCAACACGTTCCGTGTGTACAACGACTATGTTTTTTAAAATAAAAATCATAACAGACAATATATTCAGTTACTTACAAGCATGTGTCAATCGAAACTAACAAGGAAAATACCGGTCTCGACTGCCAAGTTCAATCTTTTCTCTCAAAGCACCTAATTTTTCATCACACTTCTCTTTGTACATTTGCCTTAAGCAGGTAGCAAAGTCTTGGCAATGGCTGCGTATTAAAAAAAAAAAAAATATATTTTAAGAACTACATTAATAAATTTAATGTACATAAATATTTATAAGAAATCTGATGACAGAGAAGAGTACCATATTTGGAAAAGCTATGCCAAGATTCAGCTCGATAGGTTGACGTAAAATGGGTCAGTTAGTCTTTACAAAATTTTGGACACCAAGCCACACATAAAAAAAAGTCAATGTTAAGGAAATTAAAAAAAAATACATATCAAATGGTGAAATAAACTAATTGTTTACAACATTGTTGATGGCATCTACATTCCAAATTTCACGAAATATAGTAAAATTGTTAGGGAGAACGAGAGAGAGAGAGAGAGAGAGAGAGAGAGAGAGGGAGGGAGAGAGAGAGAAGGGATGAGTATAAGAAAGAGAGAGAATGAAAGAATGAGGGGTTGAGAAAGAATAAGAGTAAATAAGGAGAATAAGAGAGATAGAGAGAGAGAGAGAGAGAGAGAGATAGAGAGAGAGAGAGGGCGATAAAAGTGAAACTAGACGAAAAAGAGAAAATAATAGAAAGGATGCTTGAGAGGTGTAAGAAATGAGGGAGAGAGAGAGAGAGAGAAAACGACAGGGAGAATGAGAAGGGGGAAGAGAAAGAATGCGGGAGAAATGTGTAAAAGAAAGAATAAAAATAAGCGAATTAGAGACAGACCTAGAGAAAGTGCGAGAGAGAAAAGAGAATCGAAAATAAGAGAGAAATTATGTCAGAAAATAAGAGAAAAAAGAAATGGAGAATATGAGAGATGTTTAAAGAGTTTAAAGAGAATTGTAGATAGAGATAAATAAAGATTAAGTGAAAGGGGAACAGAAAAAATAATGATTGTATAAAACATAAGAATATAAAAAAATGTGAAATAGAGAGAGACGGAGAGACAGAGAGACAGAGAATGAGAGAGAAAGAGAGAGAGAAAAGAAGACGGAGAAGAAGATACATATTGGGAGAAAAAAATTAAACAGAGACAATGAGAGAAAAATTAGATTGAATGGGAGAGTGAGAGAGAAGAGAGGGTTGAAAGAGAAAATGAGAGAGAGATGAAAAAGATGATGAGAGATAATTGTAAAAAGAACATCACAGATAAAGAGAGAAAGAAAGAGAATGGAAGTTCGAGGGAGAAGTAGAGAGAAAGACTAGAGACAACGTAACGGATGTTGGTGAGAAAAAGAGAGGATTATTTAGAGATAATACGAAAAAAATGATTTAGTGTTAGGAGAGAGAGAGAGAGAGAGAAAGAGAGAGAGTGGGAGAGAAAGAGTGAGAGAGAAAGGGAGAGAAAAATTAGAATTTGAGAAAATTATTAAGAAAATGATAAAGGAATAAAAGAGAGATTGGCAGAGGAAAAAGAAATAAAATGATAAAGACAATAAGAAATGTAAACAATTTTGGAGATAAAATGAGTAAAAAAGAGAAAGAGTTCAAGAAAGAAAAAAAGAAAGAATGAAAGTGGGAGTGAGTACTTTAGAGAATACAAGATAAAATGAGATTTATGGAATGAGATATAGGAGATAACATAGAGAGAATGAGATAGAGGAGATAACATGAAGAGAATGAGATAGAGTAGATAACATAGAGATAATGAAATAGAGTAGATAGCATAGAGAGAATGAGATAGAGGAGATAACATAAAGAGAATGAGATAGAAGAGATAACATAGAGGGAATGAGATAGTTGAGATAACATAGAGAATGAGATAGAGGAGATAGAGAGAATGAGATAGAGGAGATAACATAGAGAGAATAAGATAGTGATTGAGAGATAAAAGAGAAAATAAATGAGAGGATGAAAGAAAGTGGGAGAGAGAGAGAGAGAGAGAGAGAGAGAGAGAGAGAGAGGAGAGAGAAAGAAAACATGAGAAGATGAGATGTGAGAATAAAGGGAGAGCAAATGTGTTAGAAAATGAGAGAAAATAAAATGAAGAGAAATAGAGATTGTAAAAATGAGAGAAAGAGAGAATGGAAAAGAGAGAATAAAAGAGAGACAATGAGTAATAATAGATTAAGAATGAAAGGGAGAGACAGTGGCCTTATGGGAATCCATGAAACAGTGAAGAGGAGAGAGAAAGTGAATTAAAGCCATAGTGAGAGAGGGAAAGTGAGGACAAACATAGATTTATAATGATAGAGTGATTTAGAGAATTTGACATTATTTAAACATTTTGACACAGTTCATCCGAATGTCCTTTGGCAAAACCAACTCTTTTTTTTTCTAGAAAGTTATTGACTCCAACAAGAAAAACAGGACTAAATGATGAAATTATCATACAGGCAAGTACGATTAAGAAACTCGTTCACATTGTTTTGACGAAACTCTTCGTTAATCTTGTCAAACTCAGCACTGGTAATGTTGTAACAATAAATTTCTCCACTTTCAATATCATCGAGCTTGTCCTCCAAACATCCCATAATAGTCGCATTACGGTAAACTGCAAATTAGATGAAAGAAAGATAACAGTTATTAGACATTTTCTTTTCATCTTTCCCACACTGATGGGAGTGGAGTGTTAAGGATTTGAACATCTGCTTCACAGCATCTATTATCACGAGTGAGAAAATGTTGGCGATCATTATAATTAGTTGTTAGATGATAGATAGATCAATGATAGATGGGTGATAGCTTATCGATAGATTATATATATATATATATATATATATATATATATATATATAAATACATATATAGATAATTAGATAGATTTATAGACATATGATAGATAGATTGGTAAGTAAAGATCAATCGATAGATAGATATATATAGTAGAAGATAGATGATATATAGATTGATAGCCACATGATAAATAGATATTTAGAAAGATGAAAGTTAAATCGATAGATAGATGATACAACGATAGTAAGAAAGTAGGATAGATACATGATAGATAGTTAGTTGGATGGATAAATAGATTGATAGATTGTTAGATAATATATAGATAGATGATTAATAGATAATGATAGATAAATAGCTATATTATCGATAAATATATATATATAGAAGATAGATGCATAGTTATTTAATAATAGATTGATAGATAGATAGATGATAGACAGAAAGATGATAGATAGATATTTTGATGTATAGATGCATGGATTGATCGATTGATAGATAGATAGATAGATGGGTAGGTAGATAGCTATATAATAAATAAATATATATATATAGATAGATAGATGGATTAATGGAGGTATAGATAAGTAGATAATAAATAGATAAATGTTTATATGAATAGATAGGTAATTCTCAATATTACCTTCTAGTCCTTCAGGACTACATATTTTTCCATAAAATATTAGATTGACTTAATACATTTCATTGGTCTTACTGTCGTTGCATAGGAGAATCCCAGATTTTACACAATCGCTATAGTTTGCAAGCCTCCTGTAGAATATTTAAAATGCAAGCTGAGAGTTTTTTAACGTGTGAATGTTGAGACAAATTTTAGAAATTAATCTTGGTTACAAAAAAATAAAAAAAAAAACAACAAAAAAAACCAAGCTATTGCTCACAGACAGGAATTTTCATGATTCTCTTCATTTAAAAGGTTTATCTCAGTATCATTTATGGTCAAGGTACACGCTAATAATTGTTGGCAATCATCGTCTCCCATCGAAAGGTTGCATCCTGAGGCCAAAGAAAATATATTTACATTTCATTTTTTTAAACAAGAAAAATCAAATAATAATCAAAAGACTTTTAGTACTTTTAAAAATTAATAATTTACTCTTCATCCCAATCCCAATTTGCTAAATAACGTAAAGGGAATAGTTGAGAAAATAATGTAGCGGCTTGAAAATAAAATATAGTAAAACAAGCAGAGACAGTTTTCGTGAAGAGCCTTCTTCTGTAGACAGGAAAGACGAGAAAATGTACACAACTACAGGACATAGAAACAAGTTAAAAAATGTAAGAAACAAGAAGAAATAGAAAGTAGTTAAAAAATTTAAGAAACAGCGGAAAATAGAAAACAGTTCAAAAATGTAAGAAAAACGTGAAATAGAAAAACATTGGAGAAGCAACAGGAAACCGAAAACAGTTAAAATTTTTTAGAAACAGCAGGAAATAAAAAAAAAAAAAAAAAGTTTAAAAAAAAAAAAAAAAAAAAAAAAAAAAAAAAAAAAAAAAAAAAAAAATGAAAATAGAAAAAAGTTAAAAAATGAAAGAAAAACGTGAAAAAAAAAAACATTGGAGAAGAAAAAAGAAACCGAAAACAATTAAAATTTTTTAAAAACAGCAGGAAATAAAAAAAAAAAAAACAGTTTAAAAAAAAAAAAAAACAAATATAAAAAAAATTAAGTAAATAAATAGAAGAGAGTTCAAACAATTGAAGTATTTGGAGCTCACTATTGTTGGAGGAAATACAACATTATTTCGGAATTTGTGTCTTACAAAACAAAATTATTTCCAGAAAGGGGGTTGTCCAAAACAAAAGTATGTGTGCTTTTCAAATGTTTTCAGGAAGTGAAAGAAATTAAATTACTTTTACAATTAAACGCATTAATATTATATCATCTCCCTTTGCCACCAGATTTTGAGATAATTCCATAAAAGTGATTGCCTAGTCATATTTAGCCTTGATTTTCTTATAGTATTACATATCTGTCTCACTTCACTATTTAGAGTTTCTCCCTCTACTTGAAATTGTGCTCTCTTCTACCTCATTGCTGGTTTATTTCTCTACTGTGCTGTCTCCACTCTTCCACATTATTGCTGGTTTATTCCTCTACTGAGATGTAAGCTCTCATCTACCTTATTTTTGTAATTTTTGTGTTGTTGAACCAATTAATATTACCGATTTAGGGCATTCAAATATTAATGAATTTTCAAATTCGTTTCCAATCTCTTATTGTTAATCGTCAGTTTTATAAACTTAGCAACAAAAGGATAATATCTTGATTTACGACAATGCATTTTAATAAATTTTAAATGATTTTCGGTTTTTATTCCCTTAAAATTTTTACTTTAGTAGACAGTATTTTGTAAAGTTGTTTTTTTTTCAACTTTTGTGCACTAACATTCTAACTTTTAAAGATCTACAAAATTATACTTATTTCCATATGCTCTACCCCTAACAACTTCTAAAATACATCTCCTCAAGAAACCAACAAACCACCGTGACTGAACGTAGCAGAGGAGATGAACTACGATCATCTGAGTGAACCAGTCACGTCTGTAAACAAAACATTTACGATCCACAAGATGGAAATGGGAGTAAAAAAAGACTTAAAAGTTGAGTTTTAAAATGATCTAAATCTAATTCTAACAAATGTTTAGAAAATAAAGAAGATTGCGCGGTATTCCCCACTTGATGGACAAACTCAGAACATGAGATACATGAAATTTTCATTAGAATATAACTACTTGGTGGACAATAACGACATGAAATAAATGGAATATTTTATTAGAATATAACAACTTGATCGACAATAACGACATAAAATAAATGAAATATTTCATTATAATATAACAACTTGATGGACAAACTCTGGACATGAAATAAACGAAATATTTCATTAGAATATTACGACTTGATGGACAACTCACGACATGAAATAAATGGATTGTTTCATTAGAATATTACAACTTGATGGACAACTCACGACATGAAGTAAATGAAATATTTTACTTTAGAATATAACAAATTGTCGAACAAACTCACCACACCACATTACAGAGACCGCCAAGAAAATCACGAACTTCATCATTGTACTCTGTTAGAGAGAATGATTGAAGTTTGCAAGCATCACCAGTCCAAAGACAATGTTGACAACATCTGTTGGTAATCATTTCTCAATATTGCTGTGGTATGTTAATTAACAGTGGTTCCCAATTCGTTTATTTAAAAGTGCCCCATCTAAAATATTTTCAAGGAAGAGCCATACGACCTACCCCCATGTCTTTGAATTTAAAAGTTTTACGAGTATCCTGGAGAGGCGTGCAGGCCCAGAGAGGCAAAGTTTGGGAACCTCTGTTTTAAGATAAAGAGAAACACAGCATTTCGGGAAATGTCTGGTTAAAATATTTCCGTAAAAATGTTTTAAATCTGTGATATGTCGTGGCACGTTTTATTTTCTTCATGTTAATACAACAGAAGTTTATTTTTGTAACAGCGAAAGGCTTACTTGTTTTTTTATTTAAAACATAAAATGTTCCTAATCAATACGGTGAAAGGTAGAACGAATGGTTAAATATTTAAGAATTAATTGACTATACTAATTGATTATACTAGATTTTTCTTTTAAATTCTGAATTATCAAAGTCTATACCAACTATTTAGAACTCATAGATTATGCAGGAACTTTATTGTGACAATAAGAGATTAAAATCCATGTTGCATGTAGGGATTTAGAACCGCTGATGTTCAATTTAAAATTGAATGGCGCTAATGTCAAGCGACTGTCCAAGTGCATTAAAGCCTCCCCCATTTAAACACCCCTCTCCCCAAAACTTCACCCCCACCCCTCATCCACAACATCGCCCGTCCTTTGACGACTCATACGTTACCACCTCAACCCCAGTTCATTCCACAACAAACCTCGAGATATCCGTGAGCTTTTCCCATTATTTCCCCACCACCCCCCTTTCAGCTGGCCGTGACGTGGTTAAAAGAAATGTGATTTAATCATTTTTGCAGCTAAAGTCATAAAAATGATGACGTCATTTCCTTAAAAGTTGTATACTCTCATTCAAAAGAAACTTATTTTTTTTATTGAAAAGAAACACGGGGTAAGAAGGGATAATTATTTGAGCAAAATACACAGATGATTCGTTGATTTATGCAGATGATTCGTTGATTTATGCAGATGATTCGTTGATTTATGCAGATGATTCGTTTATTTATGCAGATGATTCGTTGATTTATGCAGATGATTCGTTGATTTATGCAGATGATTCGTTGATTTATGCAGTTGGCCTGCACAAAAAAAATGTGATGAATTAAAAAAAAAAAAAAGGATAATATAGTTTGAACCCTGTAAAAAAATACTTGTGAAATTTGAATAACACAAAACCATAACGTATATTTGTAAAATACTTTTTTGTATACTTATTGTATTCACGTTCTTTAGCCATTTAGAATAGAAAGAGAGAGTGACGGACAAAGAGAAAAAGAGAAAGAAAGAAAGATTTACTGAAAGAGAGACGGGGAGAGGGAAAGACAAAAAGAGAGAGAAAGAGAGACGGGGAGAGAGAGAGAAAGAGAAAGAATGAGAGGCGGATAGAGAGAGACAGAGAGAGAGAGACGGAAAGAGAAAGAGTGAAAAAGAGAGGGAAAGAGAGAAAGAAAGAAACAGTGAGAGAGAGAGAGAGAGAGAGAGAGGGGGGGGAAAGAGAGAGATAAATAGGGAGAGAGAAAGGGAGAGAGATGAAGAGAGAAACGGAGAGAGAGACGGAGAGAGAGAGAAAGAAAGAGAGGCGGAGAGAGAGAGACGGAGAGAGAGAGGGAGAGAGAGAGAGAGAAAGGGAGAGGGAGAGAGAGAGAGAGAGAAAGAGAGAGAGAGAGAGAGAGAAGGAGAGAGAGAGAGATAAAGAGAGAGAAAGAGAGAAAGAAAGAAAGAGAGAGAGAGAGAGAGAGAGAGAGAGAGGGGGGGGAAAGAGAGAGATAAATAGGGAGAGAGAAAGGGAGAGAGATGAAGAGAGAAACGGAGAGAGAGACGGAGAGAGAGATAAAGAAAGAGAGGCGGATAGAGAGAGACGGAGAGAGAGACGGAAAGAGAAAGAGTGAAAAGGAGAGGGAGAGAGAGAAAGAAAGAAAAAGAGAGAGAGAGAGAGAGACGAAAAGAGAGAGAGATAAATAGAGAGAGAGAAAGGGAGAGAGATGAAGAGAGAGACGGAGAGAGAGAAAGTGTGAGAAAGGGAGAGAGACGGAGAGACGGAGAGAGAGTGACGGAGAGAGAGAAAGAGTGAGAAAGGGAGAGAGACGGAGAGAAAGAGAGTGACAGAGAGAGACAGAAAGAGAGAGAGAGAGCGAGAGTTAGAGAGAGAGAGAGACGGAGTTGATTTTTTCCAAGGCTGGTTGCTAACTTCACCCGATTATCGATCCGCTGATTTCCAACCCTCACCTGCAAGACATGTGTAAGGCTTGACATAAAACTTTACAAACCAAAACCAAGATGGCCAAAAATTAGATTACGAACACAAAAGAAAATGGCTGTTGCTTATGTTTGAATTTATCGTTTACATTTTGGGTTGGATCGTAAAAATTCAGAATCATTATGTATGCGTGTGGTAAAAATCGATATCATTAACGCTGATTGTTGTATTGATATGCACAGCTCTTTTACGCCTCCGTGTTTCAGCTGCAGAACATTTATGAAAAGATGTAGGGTTGCTTGAACATTAATACAAGAAAACCAAAATAAAGTGGTCTCTTGGCTTGAACAGCCTCAAACATATCTGCTACTTCGTACAGGCTATTGTCTGTCTCTGAGCTTGAACAGCCTCAAACATATCTGCTACTTCGTACTGGCTATTGTCTGTCTCTTACCTTGAACAGCCTCAAACATATCTGCTACTTCGTACTGGCTATTGTCTGTATCTTAACTTGGACAGCCTCAAACATATCTGCTACTTCGTACTGGCTATTGTCTGTCTCTTAGCTTGAAAGCCTTAAACAAATCTGCTACTTCGTACTGGCTATTGTCTGTCTCTTAGCTTGAACAGCCTCAAACGACATATCTGCTACTTAGTTGATGGCTAGAGTCCGTCTCTTAATTCCTCACATATCTGTTACTTCATTGATGGCTCTTGTCTGTCTCTTATTTCCTCATATCTGTTACGTCGTTGATGGCTATTGTCTGTCCCCTTAACTCGTCATATCTGTGACGTCATTGATTGCTGTTGCCTGTCTCTTGATTGCTCCCATGATAATTTCGTCACTCCTGCACACATTCCCATTAACGTTGGCCTAGTCTGCGTGACATGGTGACATCCAATTCTGATTGTGCATTGCTCTGCTGGTACCCTTATTTTGTTGTCCCTGCTCTGGTGGTACCCTTCTCTGGTGGTACCCGGCTCTGGTGGTACCCTGCTCTGGTGTTACCCTGCTCTGGTGGTATCCTGCTCTGGTGGTATCCTGCTCTGGTGGTACCCTGCTCTGGTGGTATCCTGCTCTGGTGGTACCCTGCTCTGGTGGTATCCTGCTCTGGTGGTACCCTGCTCTGGTGGTATCCTGCTCTGGTGGTACCCTGCTCTGGTGGTACCCTGCTCTGGTGGTATCCTGCTCTGGTGGTACCCTGCTCTGGTGTTACCCTGCTCTGGTGGTATCCTGCTCTGGTGGTACTCTTCTCTGCTTGTACGCTGCTCTGGT
>CAXITT010000730.1:262385-352447 GCA_964033795.1 Lymnaea stagnalis | reverse complement strand
CCTGCTCTGGTGGTACCCTGCTCTGGTGGTACCCTGCTCTGGTGGTACCCTGCTCTGGTGGTACCCTGCTCTGGTGGTACCCTGCTCTGGTGGTACCCTGCTCTGGTGGTACCCTGCTCTGGTGGTATCCTGCTCTGGTGGTATGTTGAACCGGAAATAAGTGCGTTTTCAGTAGATTTTTTAAAATCTGAATATGGTTTTGTGTGGAAGTAGTTTTTGTTAAGTGCTCGTGCTATTTCGTTTTGTGAGTACAATCAATTTAAATTCAAAATGCACACAAAACGTCCCTGAGTTAGATGGGCGACACTTGACAGTGTACACCATCTCAAAACACTGGCCCTAACATTGTCAGGGAAGGGGGCTTTTAGGACAACACAGCCCGAAATCCTTAACGGCCCTTTATGAAACCTACCAGATTGGTAGTAGTGAAATTCTGGCCTTCCACCGCTCGGCCAGAGGGCGGAACAACGACTTTCTGACGACATAAATTTAACCAATATTTATTTTATTTATTTATTTAGGCATTTTTATATAGCGCTTATCATAAAGCTCTAAGCGCTTTACAATTTTTAAAACATGTAAACTAAGTAAATACAAATGAGACACTAGGATAGTAACTACTATTCTATAGAAACAATGAAAATGGCTATAAAACGAGGACACTTTGACACTTCAGGATCAACCTGAAACAGAAAATGAGGTAGGGCAAGGAGGGTGCATCACAGGTCATAGGCGGACCTAAACAGATGAGTTTTAAGGGACTTTTTGAAAATGGACGAGGTTTCACTATGACGTATATGGAAGGGGAGCTGGTTCCAGAACGTGGGCCCATGGAAGCAGAAGGAGCGTTCACCGATGGTCTTAGTTTAAGTTCTTGGGATTGAGAGGGTTCTGTTATATGTCAATATAACAGCCAGTCAAGAACAAATGCTATCATAGAGTATGTTGGCGTGGAGAGGTGAAAAATTTGTTACCTCCTAGCCTGCCAAAGAAAGGGGTGGAAGAGATGGTACAATACCTCTCATAAGAGAAAGTGGAGGTTTTTCAAAGCAATGGATGTGCCGACCGTTTGACTGTTGTCTGTAGACCAAGACAACACATGGAACTGCTCAATTATTTACTACTAGATTGTGTTAACATTAACAACTCTTAAATGTTGGTACTGGTGCCAGGGAGGAATCAAAGCGTTTTGCCATTGCGCCTCAATGGACACTGGACCAGCAGATGTAAAAAAGAATATATAGAAGAGGAAATCTTTCATAGGTGTATGACAAAACAAACTCCCCAGGCCGTCTAATAATCGATGAGGACAACACAGTAGGGATGACCCCTGGAGACACTGGACAGGTGATCAACGAGAGGGGGAGAACCCTGCAACCACAGCAGCCGTTGCATGGAGAAAAAAAACAATTGAGAAAAAGAAAAGGTTTGGACTAACACAAAAGACGACAGTAGCAAAAGACGACAATTCCTCGCCGGGTTGCACATACGCGGATGAGCTGACCAGCGAACCACCATCCCCGACATCCCCGACACATCTGGAAAACCCAGCCCCTTGAGTCGCAACATCTTCTAAAGCAACATCTCCTAAAACACGGGGAACAAATAAGCGTCCTTCCGACGGCCAAAACACCGGGGAGAAGGAAAAGGTGTTCAAATGTAACCTTTTCCCCGGGGACGTTCCCAATTTCACTGAAGACGACACGTCTTCTGAAGATGAATCAACTTATGTTAGGTACTTCTAATTTTTAAAAAAAATGACAAACACAGACGATGACGCAAAAAGGTATGCGAAATCTTAAGGCATCAACTACAGTCATTTCAGTTTAGGCAGACATTGTAAAGGGGTGGGAATAGTACAGACATCAGATAGATGGTGAATAACTCATAAAGACAGGGATAGCGAAGGGAGAACGGTCATACTCAACATTACAAGCATTAGAGACCCTTGGACACTAGTCAACATACAGCACACAGAGAAAATCAATTTTTTAAAACACACTAGTACAAACACTAAGATACTTAGACAAAGGGGAAAGGTCATTTTAGGGGGGGGGGGATTTCAATTATATAACAAGCAGTTTAGATACAACAAACCCAAATAGAAAAGATAACATTTTAGAAGAAACGATACGAACAGATATAATACAATACATAACAGAGATATATAACATGTTTGACGCATACAGAACACTACACAGGGGAGGGAAAGAAACAACATTTACATGCAATACTTTCAACACCAAAGCAAGAATTGATAGGTTCTATATACCAACAGTAGATACAATAAATGAAGCAAAACTCATTCCAGAAACACTATACTTTACAGATCACAAAGGAGTGAAAATGACAATAAATACAACAAGATCAAACATCATTACAAAATTCCCCACATTGGAAATTTAACAATACACTTTTAGAAAACAATCAGTCCATAGATTTCATTAAAAACGTCACACAACAATAAAGCACACACCAACAAAAAGCATAGGACAACATTGGGAACTTATAATTCCACCATCAAACATATTACACACAATTTTGCAACAAGCTTACACAGACAACTCAGAGAAAGAGAAAATTAATTACAAAAACTCATACCAACAGAGAAAGCAAACAACAGACAAAGCAAACAACAGACAAAGCAAACAATCCTTTCAGCCCCAATATACACGAATTAGAAGAAGAAGTAGAACAAAATTAAAACAACATAAATACAATGGCGCACATGTTAGGAGTAGAACTTTCACCAACAACCAAGAGGTACCCACACCAAACAATAGAACAAGACATACAAAAAAAGTATACAGATATGGACAAAACGTTGACAAAGAATGGGAAAAAAAAACACCTGGGCCAGATGGCCTCACAACGGAATTCTACCTTTTCTTTTTCACAAATCTGGGACCAATTTTACATGCCACACTAGAAGAAGGTTTCATCAACGAGGAGTTACCACACTCAATGAATACTTCATACACTATGCTTTTACCAAAAATAGATACAACAGACATGCTACACAATCTTACAGACTAAATCTAAACTTAAACACATCATACAAGAATGTACAGGTCACACAGTTCATATAGACAGAGCCATAACCTTAAACAAAAAACCCGAATACAGAAAACAAGAAACAGCACACAATACGTCTAATATTACTTTCACAATACAGAAAACAAGAAACAGCACACAATACATCTAATATTACTTTCACAATACAGAAAACAAGAAACAGCACACAATACGTCTAATATTACTTTCACAATACAGAAAACAAGAAACAGCACACAATACATCTAATATTACTTTCACAATACAGAAAACAAGAAACAGCACACAATACGTCTAATATTACTTTCACAATACAGAAAACAAGAAACAGCACACAATACATCTAATATTACTTTCACAATACAGAAAACAAGAAACAGCACACACTACGTCTAATATTACTTTCACAATACAGAAAACAAGAAACAGCACACAATACATCTAATATTACTTTCACAATACAGAAAACAAGAAACAGCACACACTACGTCTAATATTACTTTCACAATACAGAAAACAAGAAACAGCACACAATACATCTAATATTACTTTCACAATACAGAAAACAAGAAACAGCACACAATACGTCTAATATTACTTTCACAATACAGAAAACATGTATGGCCTCACAGAATTAATGGCTTTTTTCCACAAACATAATTACATAAACATTACATTAGTATCACTTTTTAGATTTAAAATACAAAATATAATTCAAAGCATTATTTAAAAAAAAATATATAATGACAGAATAATACATTCATTGTTTTTTAATATAATTTCAATTCATTCATACGTCATGCTAAACAATTTATTAAATAAACAAATGTTTGTTATAGTACACACTATTTAATTAGAATCTCAGTAACTATTATATAAATATATTATTTCAGCGCGTCATTTAAACTTTGTTCCGCTAACACTTGTAATAGCTTTGCCTGTAAATAATTTATACTGTATATAATTAAGAAAACAATTTTCAAAATTTATAATATTTTAGCGCTGGCCTGTTATTTACTTTAAAATTAAAACTGCCTACTTTATTGGTCTTTAAACAGTGTAAACAGTACGCACCTTTCTTGGTCTTTAAACAGTGTAAAAACTGCGCACATTTATTGGTCTTTAAACAGTGTAAACAGTGCGCACCGTTCATTACGCTGTTTTTAAAGCGACAATTATAAAAATATTTTTTTTAAGAAAGAGAAAGAACTGAGTATACGACATGCCCTTTGAAATAGCAGATTTAAAAAAATCTTTATACATATAAGTGAATTTAACATACAATTATCCCCCTTAATATAATACCTAAAGATTTAGAGCATGTAAGTATGTTGAATGTTTAATTCAAGCTACTATTACTACTAGACTAGATAACACTATTTTAAATCGAAGTGGTGGCTATTGTGGAATCATACCCATGACGTCATTTGCGTGTTTATTCAGTATTTGTGAGGCGAAGGACTATTTTAATAACCGGTTGGAACAAGAGTTCATGTGAATAATTAACGAAGATTAAGAGAAAATTTAAATTTTTATGGTTTTAAAAGTTAAATTTTATGTTTTTTCACATTCATACTAAGAGTGTGGACATTTTAGAATGTTAAAAATATTAATGAAAAATACAGAAATTAATTTTCTTATAGGGTACTTTAAAATTATGCGGAAATAGAAAGACGTACTTAAACGTAACGTGACTCTCGTCTTCCTGATCGTGTTCCGGTTGTCCCGCGGTAAGTTCAAAATTTGTTATTTTTGCATTTACAATTTTGGTTATTTTTTTAAAGATAAATTTCGGGCAAATTTATGTGGATGATAGAAGCTTAATTTACCGACCGTTTTTGGAATCGTCTGAAAAAGTCAAGGCGAAAGGAGTGTAATTGATTGGGTACTGAGTGATGGTCATATTACAGACCGGTACGAATGTCCTGATTGTTTAAGAAGGGCATGAAATTGTGTGCAAGAGCGGGTGTTTCAGATGGGTTTGCATGGAGATGTCACGACAAAAGCCATGGCTGTATTATGCGTAGTATAAGGAAGGGATCGTGGTTTAGAGACAGTAGATTGACATTTAGTGACATTCTATTATTTACACACTTTTGGGTTAAAAAACTGCCTTTGGGAAATATTGCGACAGAAGTGGGGGTTAATCCAAGTACTGTCACCGACTGGGTGAGCTTTTGTCACGAGATGTGTGCGGAAGTGTGTGTTTTGGTGAGTGAGAGCTTAGGCGGAGTGGGGTAAAATTGTGGAGATTGACGAATCCAAATTCGGCAAGTGAAAGTATCATAGAGGCAAACGCGTAGAAGGAAAATGGGTGTTTGGTGGGATCGAAAGAGGATCCAAGAAATCCTTTTTAAGGGTTGTTGAGAACCGCGGTAAAGACGTCCTCCTGGCAATAATTAAAGAATTCGTGCAGCCAGGGACCACAAACATTTCTGATTGTTGGAGGTCGTACGACAGTTTAGAGGACGAAGTGTTTCACTACCTGAAGGTGAACCATACAATTCAGTTCAAACATTTCTGATGAAATGGGCGCGCACAACAACACCATAGAGGACACTCGGAGTGCAATAAAAAGATCTCTGCCCGCAAGAACCTGTCCTGGGCAGGAGCAGTTCCACTCATATTTATATAAATATATGTGGCGACGTTCGTCTGGCAGTAAAGATCAGATGAGAGAATTTTTAAATGTAATAAAAATTGTATATCCTCCCCATTTACGAGATCTTGATTTGTAAAGAGTGAGTAAAATAACAAATTATAATTTGAAAATTTCATTTCATTTTTCTTGTTTTTTAAAAATCGTTTCTTATCAAACATTTCTGCTTAAGTTTAGGTTTAGGGTTAGGGTTAGGGATAGGTTTAGGGTTCAGGTTAGGTTTAGGGATAGGTTTAGGGTTCAGGTTAGGGATTCGTTTAGGGTTCAGGTTAGTGTTAGGGATAGGTTTAGGTTTCATGTTAGGTTTAGGGTTCAGGTTAAGGTTAGGGATATGTTTGGTTTCAGGTTATGTTTAGGGTTCAGGTTAGGGTTAGGGATAGGTTAAGGGTTTATGTTAGGTTAGGGATAGTTTTAGGGTTAATGTTAGTGTTAGGGATAGTTTTAGGGTTCAGGTTAGTGCTAGGGATAGGGTTAAGGATAGGTTTAGGGTTCAGGTTAGGGTTAGGGATAGGTTTAGAGTTCAGGTTAGTGTTAGGGATATGTTTAGAGTTCAGGTTAGTGTTAGGGATAGGTTTTGGGTTCATTTTAATTTTAGGGATAGGTTTAGGGTTCATTTTAGTGTTAGGGATAGGTTTAGGGTTCAGGTTAGCGTTAGGGATAGGTTTAGGGTTTAGGTTAGTGTTAGGGATAGGTTTAGGGTTCAGGTTAGTGTTAGGGATAGGTTTAACGAGAAAGAAAACAACTAAATACATTAAATGTCAAACTATTTTGTTTAAAAGATTTAGTCCACAGGGGGGCGCCCCCCCCCCCCCCAATTGTGATCACGTCCGCCAACACTTACAATCAAAGTTTTTGAGAGGGGCAGGGAGAGTGTGAGAGGGGGAGGAGAGAGGGAGGGAGACAGACTGGACATGTTTTCTGATTAGCGTCTTACAACTGTCAAAGACAAAACATGTAATTAATTCAGTTACATAACCCATTTTTACGAGATGTTCTCATTTGTTCTGCCCCACCCCCACCCCAAAACCCGTATGTTTCTTACCCTGAAAACGACCAGGTGAAAATGTATCTCTTTCTTTACTATTCCGAATCATTAGTTTCAGGATTCTCTTTCTGCACCAAGAAAAACTATCAAGTGAAATTTGTCTCCAACGTTAAACCTTGCCCCCCCCCCCCCCCCCCCCCCCCCCCTGTATTTGATATTTTACAGAAAAACAAATTGTGATGGGCGTCTTTCTGTTTAAATTTTCCAAAACTAAATAAATTGCTGAGTAAGCTTAATTATTGAAGATTTTATACGTCCTTTAAAGGGCGGCAGTTTATTTATATAAATGAAAATACGTTTGGGAGAAATGTGTGTCTGAAATAAAACTAATCATTGCTATCAGTATTTTTTTTTTCCACAGGATATCCCCTAAAAGAGTATGTTGTCTCTAACAGAGCTTTCTTCGATCCTCTTGATGACAGCCTGGGAAAAAATGTTCTAGCGACGGCTACGTCCCATGGCATTGACCGTTTTATTGTTACTTTTTCATCAACGTACCCGGGTATAATCGCACGCAAGTCACTGCT
The DNA here is from genome assembly GCA_964033795.1 of Lymnaea stagnalis. Classification (NCBI taxonomy): domain Eukaryota; kingdom Metazoa; phylum Mollusca; class Gastropoda; family Lymnaeidae; genus Lymnaea; species Lymnaea stagnalis. The sequence goes on along the minus strand of CAXITT010000730.1, from coordinate 345,162 downwards.
GTTTTTTAAATATTTTTTTTACAGTGCTGTGTAGTTAGTTACCTCTGGCCCTTGTTTTGGGTAAGCAAAGTCGTAAACTTGTTCATTGCTTTATCTGAGTCCCAAATTAAGCCTTCTCGTTTATTTATCAATTTCCTTAATATTTTAATTACAAGTATAGAAATCTATTGATAATTTAAACAAATAACTCCGTGGTTGGTGTAATATTTGACCTCTGTCCACTTCTGTGCCTGGTTGTCATTTCATTTTGGACCAGGCGCAACAAATGTGGCATTGGCTCATTTTCAATGAAAGATCTATCAATTAGAAGATGGCGAAGCGTGTAGAACAGCCGAGCGTATAAGAAGAAAAGGCGTATTAGACGGAAAAGTGTGTAAGACGGCAAAGTGTGTAAGACGACGAAGTGTGTAAGACGTCAAAGTGTGTAAGAGGGCAAAGTGTGTGTGACGGAAAATTGTGTAGGACGACAAAGTGTGAAAGACAACAAAGTGTGTAAGACGACAAAATGTATAAGACAACAAACTGTGAAATACGGCAAAGTGTGTAAGACGAGAAAGTGTATAAGACGACAAAGTTTGTAAGACGACAAAGTGTGTAAGACGACAGAGTGTATAAGAGGGCAAAGTATGTAAGAGGGCGAAGTGTGTAAGACGAAAAAGTGTGTAAGACGAAAAAGTGTGTAAGATGACAATGTGTATAAGAGGGCAAAGTGTGTAAGAGGGTAAAGTGTGTAAGACGACAAAGTGTGTAAGACGACAAAGTGTATAAGACGACAAAGTGTATAAGACGACAAAGTGTGTAAGACGACAAAGTGTATAAGACGACAAAATGAATAAGAGACACAGTGTGTAAGACGACAAAGTGTATAAGACGGCAAAGTGTGTAAGACGACAAAGTTTATAAGATGACACAGTGTGTAAGACGAAAAAGTGTGTAAGAGGGCAAAGTGTGTGAGACGGCAAATTGTGTAGAACGACAAAGTGTGTAAGACGACAAAATGTGTAAGAAAACACCATGTGTAAGACGACAAAGTGTGTAAGACGACAAAGTGTGTAAGACGACAAAGTGTGTAAGACGACAAAGTGTGTTAGACCGCAAGCGTGTAAGACGACAACGTGTGTAAGACGACAAAGTGTGAAAGGCGGCTAAGTGTGAAAGACGGCCAAGTGCGTAAGACGACAAAGTGTATAAGACGACAAAGTGTAAAAGATGACACAGTGTGTAAGACGACAAAGTGTGTAAGAGGGCAAAATGTGTGAGACGGCAAATAGTGTAAGAGGACAAAGTGTGTAAGACAACAAAGTGTGTAAGAAGACAAAGTGTGTAAGACGGCAAAGTTTTTAAGACGACAAAGTGTGTAAGACGATACTGTGTGTAAGACGACAAAATGTGTAAGACGGCAAAGTGTGTTAGACGGCAAAGTGTGTAAGACGACAAAGTGTGTAAGAAGACAAAGTGTGTAAGACGACAAAGTGTGTTAGACCGCAAGCGTGTAAGACGAAAAATTGTGTAAGACGGCAAAGTGTACAAGACGACAAAGTGTGTAAGGCGGCAAAGTGTGTAAGACGACAAAGTGGGTCAGACGACAAAGTGTATAAGAGACTCAGTGTGTAAGACGACAAAATGTATAAGACGACAAAGTGTGTAAGAGGGCAAAGTGTGTGAGACGGCAAATTGAGTAAGACGACAAAGTGTGTAAGACGACAAAGTGTGTAAGAAGACAAAGTGTGTAAGCCGGCAATGTGTTTAAAACGACAAAGTGTGTAAGACGACAAAGTGTGTAAGACGGCAAAGTGTATAAGACGTCAAAGTGTGTAAGGCGGCAAAGTGTGTAAGACGACAAAGTGGGTGAGACGACAAAGTGTATAAGAGACACAGTGTGTAAGACGACAAAATGTATAAGACGACAAAGTGTATAAGACGACAAAGTGTGTAAGACGACAAAGTGTGTAAGACGACAAAGTGTGTAAGAACGACAAAGTGTATAAGACGACAAAGTGTGTAAGACGACAAAGTGTGGAAGACGACAAAGTGTTTAAGACGGCAAAGTGTGTAAGACGGCAAAGTGTGTTAGACCGCAAGCGTGTAAGACGACAAATTGTGTACGACGGCAAAGTGTATAAGACGACAAAGTGTGTAAGACGGCAAAGTGTGTAAGACGGCAAAGTGTGTAAGAAGGCAAAGTGTGTAAGACAGCAGGCGTGTAAGACGACAAAGTGTTTAAGACAGCCAAGTGTCTAAGAGGACAAAGTGTTTAAGACGACTAAGTGTATAAGACAACAATGTGTGATAGACGGCAAAGTGTGTAAGACGACTAAGTGTATAAGACGACAAAGTGTGTAAGACGGAAAAGTGTGTAAGACGACAACGTGTGTAAGACGACACAGTGTGTAAGACAGCAAAATGTGTATGTCGACAAAGTGTGTAAGACGACAAAGTGTGTAAGACAGCAAAATGTCTATTTCGACAAAGTGTATAAGACGGCAGAGCGTGTGAGACAGCGCAGTGTGTGAGACGGCAAAGGGAGTAAGACGATAAAGTGTGTGAGACGGCAAATTGTGTAAGACGATAAAGTGTGTGAGACGGCAAAGTGTGTAAGACGATAAAGTGTGTGAGACGGCAAAGTTTGTAAGACGATAAAGTGTGTGAAACGGCAAAGTGTGTAAGAGGATAAAGTGTGTGAGACGGCAAAGTGTGTAAGACGATAAAGTGTGTGAGACGGCAAAGTTTGTAAGACGATAAAGTGTGTGAGATGGCAAAGTGTGTAAGACGATAAAGTGTGTGAGACGGCAAAGTGTGTAAGACGATAAAGTGTGTGAGACGGCAAAGTGTGTAAGACCATAAAGTGTGTCAGAAGGAAAATCGTGTGAGACGGCAGTTAATGCCGTACAGACAAAGTTGTGAACTCTAGTCACAGATAAATTGAGCGTTTATTCAGAAAGACCACAATCTTCTTTATATACTCTTCTTGTATAACACACACCGATTCGGTTGAAACTCCTATATTTGAGTGGCTTGAGCCTGGATTTATAGCTCACCGTGTCAATAAATGTTAATTAATTTTTGTAGATTTATTTAAATTTCTTAATAATATGGGATTTAGTCTAATGGGACCCGGGTGCGAATGGCGTCGATGCGTGTATGGGTCCATATTGACTAAATGCTATTCGGATGTCCTTTGTGGTAGTTTATTTGAGTTCAACTGAAGCAGTAAGTTTACAAACGAAAAGATCATTCAATTATCTTTCATTCGATACATCATTTCGTCTTACAAACACAACAATTATATTTTAAATATATTTTTAATCACAACCTCTCACTTCTGGTACCCGGGTGCGAATAGTCGCAGCCTTTCTCAATACCTTGACTTACTCTCCAAACCCTTACATGCTGCTTTGAGCTGGAAGATTTTTAGGTCGTTTAAAAATAAAAAGTTGTTGAAACTTTTCAACTGTTTAAATCTCTCTGATAAAGAATGTAGAGCTCTGTCCAGTATTTCATTAAACACGCAATTAAGAAAAAAAATTCTGGGTCATCTGGACAGTGCCCTCAACTTCAAACAGCCCCCTTCTCCTTATTCTTCTCCTTCTTCTCCTTCTCAATTTCTTCACGTTCTCCTTCTCATTTTCCTTCTCACTCTCCTTCACATTCTGCTTTCTTTTCCTTCTTTTATTTCTAAAACTGTTAGTCTGCATCTAATCCTGGAGACATATATTTTTTTTTTGCCGACTTAAGTGCATTTGCAAATTCATTTGAACAATAACCAATTCAATAATCAATGACCATATTCAATAGTGAAATTGCAGTAGATAGTTCTACAGAGATGTCCTGCTATGTTTTGCTGACAACATTTACACTGCATGCGATATTTCACACCTAAAATTTATCATAACTAAAAAAACCCATATTTTTCTATTTGTGTTTCCACTTTATATCACACTGCAAGAAAAGACGCAGACATTTCTGAAATTTCTTAAGGAGCTTCTGGAATTCCCGTAATCTCATATTTAATGGCTTTGACACATTCAATTCTGCACTCCCATCCAGTCTCTCAAAAAGGCTTTACAGTGAGGCATTTAACATGTTTTCTGTCCAATACATGCCATCGTTCAAGAGAGGCTGAAAAGAAAACATGTATGCGCTGGACTTTACCAAAATGTGGATTCCAGGCAACTTGTTACACTGGTAAAAAACTACTAAATTTAGGCTATGACATCCACAGGGCACATAAAAGGCCCATGGATTGTATATTATTATCCATGCCTGCAATCCTTCATTGTTTTCCTTCACATTGGAAACCTTGTCGTAGCTCTGGTCCCTACATTTGGAAACCTTGTCGTAGCTCTGGTCCCTACATTTGGAAACCTTGTCGTAGCTCTGGTCCCTACATTTGGAAACCTTGTCGTAGCTCTGGTCCCTACATTTGGAAACCTTGTCGTAGCTCTGGTCCCTACATTTGGAAACCTTGTCGTAGCTCTGGTCCCTACATTTGTGTAAGTTTAGGTTGCTCCCTTAAAAAAAAAAAAAATAAATGTTAAATTATACTTTGATACAATTCTTTACCTGTAGTTTTTATAACAGTCTTAGAACTAAGAAAATGTTATTTTTTGTTGCCTTCTAGATCTAAAAATCTGATGGTAAATAACAGCTGCGCCACCTGACTAATATCTAGTGACTAATATCTGGTGACTAATTTTTGGTGACTAATGTCCGGTGATTAATATCTGGCGACTAATATCTGGTGACTAATATCTGGTGACTAATATCTGGTGACTAATATCTGTTGACTAATATCTGGTGACTAATATCTGGTGACTAATATCTTTTGACTAATATCTGGTGACTAATATCTGGTGACTAATATCTGGTGACTAATATCTGGTGACTAATATCTGGTGACTAATATCTGGTCGGACGTCTAATATGAAGCTGAAATATTTGCCTGATCCAGCTCGGTTAATACTTTTTTTAGTGAGCAACATGTCCAAACAGATGAACTATTTCCTTCTGAACATTTTGTTCCACAATAGGGAACGTGAGTTTCTTTAGACGCAAATCGATGTTGTTGTTCCCCTCATTGTTCAATCAAGTTTTCCCAAGTAGCTCAACAAAACCTAAAAAATCCCCACCCTGTGGTGTAAATAATGTGTCCAAAGTTCCTCTTAAAATCCAAATTTCATTCAGCTAAATATTGAGTGGTGCTCACTAGAATAAACTTTCTTATACTTTACGATATTGTTTGCTTGTGACTGAAGCTCCTTATCCATAGTTTTATTAGTCTGTAACGGCAGTCATGTTTCAAACCATTTCTTTAGACATTCTTTTAGACATTAACACGACGAGACCTAATGGCAGCAGCACAAGTGATTTTTTTTTAACCCATTGAAGCGCCGATGAAAGTACTATCTGCGGATAGGAACTACAACGGAAATAATACATCATCTCAAGCGGCTTATACCAAACGTCATCGTCAGACTTAGCGAAGTCGACGAAAACGAAATAGTAGAGAAAAGAGATAATAGTTCTTACGGGACTCTCACAGGACTTCGGGTAGGAAGAAGAGTACAGTAAATATCTATAGCTGACAGCAGGTTTAAGTAGTCGGGGTGTGTAGGCTGTCACTGTAAAGCGCGACCCAAAAATCCAAAAAAAATTAAACGAGATTTCTAACACCAGTGATCTGAATTTAATGGAGAGGTGCTAAGATCCAGCAACCAAGTCAATGAATAGGCCATGTGCTCGTCTCCATTGAAGTGAGCTACAGCAACCAAGTCAATGAATAGGCCATGTGCTCGTCTCCATTGAAGTGAGCTCCAGCAACCAAGTCAATGACTAGGCCATGTGCTCGTCTCCATTGAAGTGAGCTAATACCGCGCATCATCAAAGTACCGTTAGTAAAATTCAGGGAGGCATCCAGTGTACTTTCTCTCAGAATGACTCACGAACCTGGTGCCCATTTTATTCCTTCTAGCAACATCCCCTAATTTGCCGTTAACACCCAAATGAATTGAGGGGTCAGAACAAGGTGACTCAAATCTAAAACCAATCCAGACCTTACTCTATCCATCCCTGCTTAATTAACTTGTCTAGCCCCCTGGAAGGTGATCAACTCAACCCTCAGTGCATAAATAATAGATTTCCATAATCAAGACCCCAAACCTAACCTCAGTCCAGTCTTCAACTCATGCCGAAGTTATGGACTTAAACCAAAACCATGTATGGATCTCATTTTTACCCCATGTTCAGGAAACAACTATCCCCAGTCATGTGCTCCACTCTAACCCCTGGGACTTAAAACTACCCTCAGTCCATCTCTCAACCCTACCCCAAGTCCATTTCTCAACTGTTCCGTCAGTCCATTTTAATAATGGGGCGCTACCCTCAGTCTATTTCTCAACTCCAGACCATTGCTCAATTCTACCCTTAGGCCCTTTCTCAACTCTATCCCCGTCCATTGCTCAACTCTATCCACAGTCCTATGCTTAACTCTACCCCCAAAAATTGCTCATTTACCCCTCGTCCATTTATCAACTCTACATCCGTCTGTTGAACGAATGTAGCTTGTAACTTTGCTCAACTTTACACCTATCCTTTGCTCCACTCTACATGTTGTGTGTGAAATTGTGCTTCTAGATGTAATGTTATTATAAAAAGCTGCTTTGAGGTAACTTTGTTATTATATAATAATAATAATAATAAAATAAAAAAAAGAAAGTTCTATTTATACAAAAAGTATCGCTGCACCCATAGCAAAGCCTGCTATTTCTTTCAAGCTTCTTAAGATCTCCCATAAAATAAAACTGAGTACACAGTATTTATCAATGTATCACGACTGCTAATGTTGTAGCCACCTAAAATTATTGTATTGCTAACTCTAACACAGAAGAAAATATTGCACACCAAACGCACTTGCGATAATTTTTTTAGTTGAAAGGTGTCGGATTTAGCGCATTTATCGGGAATTTAAAAAAAAAAAAAGTAACTATTTGGTAAAGTTGTCTGTATGCACCTCTGTTCTCTGTATACAGTTCAATCCGTAGCAAAAGTAATAAACAACAACAAACAAACAACAACAAAAACAAAACAACAACAACTGACTTTGGATGGCAACACATCTAAGAGAAGGAAACTCTGAAATGAAACTCGGATTGAGTCCCCTAGGCAGTTTGATAATGACACATTGAAAATTCCAAGTCCTACGACGTAGAGCGCATAAAGAGCTCAGCGAAGCACACCAGACACGCTGCTTGCCATCTATTGACAGTCTCCTGCATCCTGAACTGCTTCCAGGCATCTTGATAGTTTTCTCCTGCATGAACTTCGGGTGACCCCCACGTTGGGCAACACGATGCGTGCGGCCTACTTAAGAATGTTCTCCCTTGACGTTGATGACTTGTAAACACCGCTTTCGTTGGATTCTGACAGAGCGGACGAGAGGCCCTAGGTGCAGATACACTGCGTCTGGACCCTGTCTGGAAAAAAGACTTTTAAAATGCGAGGCAAGAGAGCGAAATTAAAATATTGACTCACTGTACACCATATTTACTTTGTGTGTGTGCACCTTTCCAACATCGTCACGGAGACTTTATTTGGCATAGGCAAATTAGGCGACCGCCTAGGGCCCCACTGCCGTTGTGACACAGCCGGGCGCTTTCTGTTTTTCGCTTACAACTTGCAAGTCCATATATTTTAGAAGCACACATTTTCTCCAGTGGCGGAATTATCATTATGGGTAGAGGTTACACGCAAGCAGCAAAGAGGAAACGGCGACGAAGGTTAATGGAGGTGCCGCAGTGGAGTTCTTTTTTCTCCTCAGCTCCGGGGGAGCTCCAAGACCCCCCCCCCCCTTTTTTTTGGCCCCCCAAAATCCTAAGTACGGCTCTGATTATACCTGTTCATTTTTGTAAAGCTATACGTTTATAAGAGTTTTCTTGTATTTGATTTGATTTGGTATTGCTTAAGTTAGCTTTAATATATTATTATTTGTACTCAGCCCTAGTTTGAGTATCGTTCTTTATCCTGTATTTAATTAATGGTATATTCCCTTTGTTGTGCACTGTTTGTCAACGAGCCATATTTTAAAATAAGAAATTAAATTCTCTACACTTTACAAAGGTACGTAACATGACTATGACTAAGTCTTGCCAGTGGAACAAATAGGCAAGGGCGAGAGAGTGAGGCTGAAGCATTTGAGCAACTCTCAATTCACGTTCAACAAAGTATAGCTCACTTCAAGGCTACTACTTAAAACGAAAATTTCCTTGGTAAACTTGCGAAGAACGAACAATAAAAAAGAAATAATAATTATATGTATTCCCTTGATCGCTGAGCCCTAGGCCATGACTTAGGTTGGTGTTAGGGGAAATCCTGCCCCGATTTTAATGATGAATCAGCGCCGCTGGTGGTGTTGCCAGATGTGGAGACCTTAAAAAGAAATCTAGGCAAAGATATCAGACCAAGTGGTGCTGCCAGATGTGGAGACATAAAAAAACCCACCTAGGCAAAGATATCAAACTAGGCTGTGTAACAGATCGTAACCCTCTAAGATATGGATGCCACAGAATGGTTGTTACGGAGGAGGGCTCCGGTCCCTAAGTATCACAAACTGTTTTGTTGTAGTAGTGGTCAGTTAAGGACTGCTCCTCTCTGGGATTTATATTTTGAGTATCTAGGTTTTGGGACAGAAAAAGCACAACGTAGATTTGAATCAAAATGTAACAACTCAAACTCCATGTGTCAAGATAATGTAATAGTGTGTGTTTATTTTAGATGTAAAAAACCTCCTCTGTTGGTCCCGCCAACTTTCAACAATATTTTTGTATCGCTATAGCTAAGACTGTTTCATAACTGTTCAAGAGTATCGTCTTAACTACTTCTATATCAACTGGTCAACTATCGTCTCCTGATCTCTTGTAACCTTCGAACTTTCCTCTTTCATTATTTCACTTTCAACTGCTTTTTCCTAACTCTTTCCCACTCCTATTAACATTGCCTCCCTACCACCACAGGGGGCCCACGAATGTCATCTATGAACACATCCCTAGGCCCGAAACATAAAATTATGTTATAAAAGAAACAATCTCTTCTATCTTAAAGATGTGAGAATCCATTAAACGTAACCTCCCCATAACAGCAATTCCGTACGCCATGTAAGTTACTTGAACAACATTGGAGCTTTGTCCTGTACCCCCGCGCCAGTCTTTAGTGACAAACGAAGAGTTGTTTGAAGGTGACTGAACAATTTGAAATCTAATCAACTATTGATCGCTGAGCAGGTACGCTTAAACCACTTTTTGCATTCCACTCACATTACAAGTCGCGTTTGTGATTTGTTTAGTTAAACGTGTATCTCCATTGCGCAGAGGACCTCAAACACCAATGACGACCCCGCAGTGGACCGTGCCTACATTATAAAAAATTATAACTCGTGCCTGAATCGGTGTCATCTTCCACCTGCGCACCCACAGCCCACTTCACAATGAGGTTTTCCTGTCCAGAATTCATCCCTTAGAAATAGTGTAGGCCTAAATAGTCACACTATTCTTCACTTCACCTTCGACCCGATGATGTTCATCCAGTGGAATCAATGAGAATTCATTCTAAGTTTAAACGTTTCGTTTTTAAGAAATAAAAACAATCATGTGCAAGTACACTGACTCTCTTGAATACATTTTCAATATCATTTTACCAAATCCATCTTAATGATACACATAACTCTTTGATGATCACACGTCACAGACACGAGTTCTTTTGCACGAAGCAGTTATCGGACTTTTTTCTCGTATAAAGCCTTCCAGCTTTCAACACCCGGGTACAATTCCGAAATGCCATGCCTCTTCAGACAAGACAGGACCTCGGCCTCGGGCACGTTGTTCCCAAACGTGATGAACAGCACGCCGCCGTCCTGCGTGGCGCTCTTCATCGAGCGAAGGTGACGCGTCACGTGATCATCCAACGCCGCGTGACCGCTTCCGTCTTTGGCGTAGATGTCGATGACGTACATGAGACCTCGGGTTCCTGGGAAGCGCACTGAAAAAGAGACCATGTCAATCTCTTTGAGGGCGTCCCGGGTCCGCCCACGTTGCGGCGGATCTCCGAGTTGTTGAGCGTGCGATGTCGTTGCAAACACTTCCTTCCGGTCTTCAATGAAGTGACGTATGTTGTCCTCCACGCATCTGTAGCCAATGAAAAAATTCAAGATGCGTTTCTCCGGGAAGAGCTTCTCAACGACATCGTCCATTGAAAAAATATCTCGCATGTCGTCATGGGTCAGCTGGATGACGTGTGTCAGGTCCTTAGGTGTGTCAAGCCCGACCAAATCTTTCACGCTGTACGACAAACTCCGAACGGGCTAAAAAATAAAGTAAAAAAAAAATTAATGGAAATACTATGATCATTTCAATATGATAATATGAGGTGTCAACTAACAATTTGATAATCAAATGTGTCAACTATGAATGTGATAATCCAAGGTGTCAATTATACATGTGATCATCCAGTGTGTTAACTCTGTCAATGTGATCATCCAGTGTGTCAACTGTCAGGGTGATAATCCAAGGTGTCAATTATCCATGTGATCATTCAATGTGCTAATTATCAATTTGATAATCCAGTGTGTCAACTATCAATGTGTAAATCCAAGGTATAAACTATCAATGTAATAATCCAATGTTTCAACTATCATTGTACTAATCCCATGTGTCAACTATCAATGTGATAATTTAATGTGTCAACTATCAACGGGATAATCCAATGTGTCAACTATCAATGTGATAATTTAATGTGTCAACTATCAACGGGATAATCCAATGTGTCAACTATAAATGTGATAATTTAATGTGTTAACATTCAATGTGATAATCCAATGTATCAACATTCAATGTGATAATCCAATGTGTCAAATATCAATGTGATAATACAATGTGTAAGCTATAGGGGTCGCAATCCGGGATCCCTAAATTTGAAAATACCGGACCATATTTGATGTTCGAAAAAACCGGGATTGCATTTATGAAAACCGGGATTGTATTTATGAAAACCGGGATTGTATTTATGAAAACCGGGATTGCATTTATGAAAACCGGGATTGTATTTATGAAAACCGGGATTGTATTTATGAAAACCGGGATTGCATTTATGAAAACCGGGATTGCATTTATGAAAACCCGGATTGTATTTAAGAAAACCGGGATTGTATTTATGAAAACCGGGATTGCATTTATGAAAACCGGGATTGCATTTATGAAAACCGGGATTGTATTTATGAAAACCGGGATTGTATTTATGAAAACCGGGATTGTATTTATGAAAACCGGGATTGTATTTATGAAAACCGGGATTGTATTTATGAAAACCGGGATTGTATTTATGAAAACCGGGATTGTATTTATGAAAACCGGGATTGCATTTATGAAAACCGGGATTGTATTTATGAAAACCGGGATTTTCGATAATCCCGAGATTTCATTTTCAATTTAAAAAAAAAATCGTTTTGCTTAGTTTCCACGTCATAGATATTACAAGACATATCAATAATTTATGAGATTTGCAAACCCCTCACACCACGAGTCTCAAGTTCAAAGAGAGCCGACCGACGGGCTGGATCTGTGTACTCTTATTTGTCAAGAAGCGTAACGTTCTGATTATTATTATTTTTTTTTTTTTACATCGTGCGTGTGTAATGTGTAAGTAGCGAGGAGTCACGACGTGAAGAACAGGATTGGCAATTAAATGTTTTCATATTATTGACAAATAAGTGATTTGTATAGTCGAGTGAAGATCGAGTTTTTACTTCCATTAAGAGTTTGTTTGGAAATAATAACATGTTGCACTCAAATCACAGTGTCAACTTTTAATTATTTTCTTTTGAGTGCTTGTTTTCTTTTAATTATGCCAAAAGACCTACATATTTAAAAAATATATGAGGAAATCCGTATTTTGATAATCAAATGCCTTATGTTTAAGACACAGACAATTATGTTACTTCTATTTTGTGATAACAATATTAATAATTTATATTCACCTCATAATTTATTTTCGAGCTATTTTGACTATTTTGTCCCAGTTTGTCTGTACCGTACCTAGCCAAAATTTACATGACTGAATGTCCCAATTGTTCTGTACCTTACCTAGCCAAAATTTACATGACTGAATGTCCCAATTGTTCTGTACCGTACTTAACCAGACATTTACATGACTGAATGTCCCAACTGTTCTGTACCGTACTTAACCAAACATTTACATGACTGAATGTCCCAATTGTTCTGTACCGTACTTAGCCAAACATTTACATGACTGAATGTCCCAATTGTTCTGTACCGTACTTAACCAAACATTTACATGACTGAATGTCCCAATTGTTCTGTACCGTACTTAACCAAACATTTACATGACTGAATGTCCCAATTGTTCTGTACCGTACTTAACCAAACATTTGCATGGCAATTTAAACATTAAAAAAAAAAGTTTTACACGTCAAACCAATCCGATTGAACTAATAATATTTTGTTAATGATTTATTTTCCCAAGTTGATGGAAAGAAATGGGGACCTCGAAAAAAATAAACTTAAATTTGAAAAGCATATGAAACTATCTGAAACAAAGAACTCAGTTTGGGATCATTTCTTGAAAGCTACGGACAATCTCTCAGCTAAATGTATTAGGTGTAACAAGATACTTAAAACATTGGAAGGTAAAACTTTAGGCCTTGACTCTCATTTAAAGTCTGCACGTTCAAGTGACTAATTATATGTATTTCTAAGGCCAGATTGCGACCAGATTCGAAAACATATCGTGGATATTTAAAAGCTTGTTGAGAAAGCGGATTCCTCGTTGGAAATATCTACGAACAATGAAATTGAACAACTTGGATCTGAGCTTGACGAACTTGACGACATACTGCCGCTTAACAGACAATGAGAAATTGAAATACAAAAGAAACTACAGGCTCAGGATAATGCTCCCAGAGCAACGGTTGAAGACATGGATACATTGGTAAATTTTGAAATGGCTTTATTTGAGAATGGCGAGACAAGAGGAAAATAGCTAGAAATTGCTTATGATAGCCTAAGGTCTATTCCTCCGACCAATGGGGAGTCAGAGCGGGTGTTCTCTTCATCTGGTTACTTTTGCAACCATTTGCGGTCAATGTTGAGTGACCAAACATTAGACACGTTGTCCATCTCACGATCTCATTACTTCAATTGGACAAAAGGTTAAAACAGCACCAATTATTGTAATTTTTTTTATTAATAAAACAATTTAAATAAAAAAGTTAAGAATATTATTTTTTTTAGTTTAAATAAAGTGTGAAGATAAACGCGTGTTTAAAAGCTTATTAGAAATAAAAATGTGATATTTTAATTTTTTTTTTTTTTCATTTTATTGATAAATCCTTACCTGTAATCTCGAATCACGACTAAAAACTCTCTAAATATCGAAAATATTGAAAATACCGGGATTCCGGTATTTGTAAACTTCAATATCGAAAATACCGATTTTGGCAAAAGGGACCGGTTCTGCGACCCCTAATCAGCTATCAATTTGATAATCCAATGTGTCAAATGTCAATGTCATAATCAAATGTATCAAATATCAATGTGATAATCTAATGTGTCAACTATCAATGGGATAATCCAATGTGTCATATATCAATGTGATAATCCAATGTGTCAACTATCAATGTGATAATCCAAAGTGTCAACTATCAATGCGATAATCCAAAGTGTCAACTATCAATGTGATAATCAAATATGTACCTATCAAAGTGATAATCCAATGTCTCTACTATCAATGTGATAATCCAATGTGTCAAATATCAATGTGATAATTCAAAGTGTCAATTATCAATGTGATAATCCAGTGTGTCAACATTCAATTTGATAAACCAAGGTGTCCACTATCAATGTGATAATCCAATGTGTCAAATATCAATGTGATAATCCAATGTGTTAAATATCAATGTGATAATCCAATGTGTCAAATATCAATGTGATAATCCAATGTCTTACCTATCAATGTGATAATCCAATGTGTCAAATATCAATGTGATAATCCAATGTGTCAACTATCAATGTAATAATCTAGTGTGTCAAATATTAATGTGATAATCCAATGTTTAAACTATCAATGTGATAATCCAATTTGTAAATTATCAATGTGATAATTCAATGTGTCAACTATCAATGGGATAATCCAATGTGTCAAATATCAATGTGATAATCCAATGTGTTAAATATCAATGTGATAATCCACTGTGTCAACTATCAATGTGATAATCCAATGTGTACCTATCCAAGTGATAATCCAATGTGTACCTATCAATGTGATAATCCAATGTGTCAACTATCAAACATTTTCAATGTAATGAATCTATTTGTCAACTATCGATGTAATAATCCAATTTTTCAACTGTCAATGTGATAATCAAATGTGTCAACTATCAATGTGTCAACTATCAATGTAATCACCCAATGTGTTAACTTTCTATGCAAGCTTATTGAATTCATGTAACATTTTTTCCTTCTATAAATTGATAACATTAGTTATCATATCTGTCTTTGGTATAAAATACACATGTCAGTGTAAAAACTGAAGGTATATTGTTCTATTTTCATTTTTTGATAACAACCCATAAAAATAACAATATCTATGGCTGAGATATGAAGTTGCGCTTCTTGCATCAACTATGAACGGAGCCCATATTAAAATTTATAAATAATTGACCTTACCTTTTTAATCACTTCTAGGAATCCCGTTTCTTGGAATTCTTTAACACCCCTCACAGCGGCTGCCTCCCCCGCACATATCAGTCTGTACATCACTCCGGGGTGTCGCTCTTCCACATCCTTGTCTAGTCCGTCTGACATCAAATGGAATATGCCAAGTCCCCTGTAGTCATTGTGGACTCTCCCGTCACGCTTGATGACCGATAGGCCGTTGTCAAGTATGTGATTCATGTAGAAACCAATCTATTGGGGAAATTCCTTTAGACATCAGTGTATTCTTGTCTAATTACAACACAAAATGTCCAGAAAAACAATTTTGCATTATCTAGATGTATATGGTGTAACATTTCCATATATATATAGAGAGAATGAGAGAGATAGAGGGTAAGAGAGATAGAGGGTGAGAGAAAGGGAGAGAGCGACAATGAGGGTGAGAGGGAGGAAGAGAGAGAGGGATGAAGAGAGAAGGGGAGAGATAAATGACGGAGGGAGGAGAGAAAGAAAGATGGATGAAGGGGTAGGGAGGGAGGGAGGAGAGAGAGAGAGAGAGAGGGGGAGAGAGAGAGAGAGAGAAAGAGAGAGAGAGAGAGAGAGAGAAATTAAAAACATACATAGAATTTTCATAACTAAAATAAGATTTTATTTTATTCTATAACGTTTTCCCATATGAGGGAGGAAGAGAGAGAGGGAGGAAGAGAGAAGGGGAGAGATAAAGGACGGAGGGAGGAGAGAAAGAAAGATGGATGAAGGGGTAGGGAGGGAGGGAGGAGAGAGAGAGAGAGAGAGGGGGAGAGAGAGAGAGAGAGAAAGAGAGAGAGAGAGGGAGAGAGAGAGAGAGCGAGAAGTGTGCAAAAACATAACTTTATTTTATTTTAGAAAGGGGTGAAAGTCTTGTGTATGATTTAGCCAAGAGAAGTAAAACAGGGAATATCAATACAATTAAGAAGATTTGATACATTTGTGTCACATGTGGTACACACTTGAATACAGAAGAAACAGTTAAAATGTACCTGGATACATTATATCTCAACATAATCTAAGATTTTACACGTTTAGTGGTTCGTCTTGAACCGATAAATTTGACGTAATTGCACTGATAAAGCCAGGTTTCATGCCTCTCTATAAAATGACAGTCTCCGTGTGCGTCACGGACGCCTTCAACATTGGGCATACAAAGTTGGGAAAGCTCTAAAAAAGACATATCATTTTTTTGTGTATGCAAGGTGAAGACAACCAAATTAAATTAACTGCTGGACGTTGAAAATGAATTCTTTCCCGCACAAATCAGAGGGAAAAAAAAGTATAAAATTAACAGCCCATATTATGACCCCCATTGAGATTCACGCCTGACACCTGGACATATTTTCATGGGAATGTATGCTGTTAATTTTCTTAATCGTGACCAACAATTTAAAAAAAAAGTGTTTGGCTGCATAACTTTATCATGTCATATTTTCGGTTAACAAGATTGCAGTTGTGAGTCGATGATTCTCCAAAGGCGAGGCCGGGGCAGGCCAAGGCTTTTGCCGTCCCTTTCCGCAAATTATAATTTTTTTCAGTTGGTCCAACATGCCACCCCCTCAGTATAAAGAAAAAAGTGCCTCGCTAGGTGGACCCCTCTCCCCCCGTGGACCTCTCTCCCCCCAGGTGGACCCCTCTCCCCCAGGTGGATCCCCTCTCCCCCAGATGGACCCCCTCTCCCCCAACGCCACTGTGATGGGTCCCTCAATTTTTACTTCAAGCAATTTAAAAAGTAAAAAAAAAAAACCAAAAAAAAAATAAAAAAATCACACGTTTTCTGAAGATTTGGTGCTTATTTCTAGGAAACAGATCGGATGTATTAAAACTTACCACGTGACCAACAGCTTCTGCCACTAAGGGGTATATGTCCGGGTCCTCCAATGCGCACAGAAAAGTTGAAGGGAGGTAATCCCTGCCGCAGTACACATCTCCGATACTCATGACGTCGTCATAATCCTCTCTCCGGGCCCGCCGGATAATCACGTCCGGAAGCGTCATTTCCTTTTTCAAGTCGTTGGTGGACATTTCGGAAACTGAAGAAAAAGAATACGAATTCTTTGAGACTCATTTATCAAGCTTCTCAACGACAAGACTATACACTAGCGCCATTTTTTTTTTTAAGAAAGAAAGGTATTTTGTTTTACAAAACAAATGGATGAGGAAAAAGTTCCACCAAAATGACGTAAGCGAAGCAGTCCGATGACTCACCTATGAAATAAAGCAAGCTAACAGTGAGTGTGTGACAGAGACTATGTGACAACGAATGTGACAGTGACTGTGTGACAGTGACTGTGTGAAATCGACTGTGTGAAAGAGAATGTGTGACAGAGACTGTGTGACAGAGAATGTGTGACAGAGACTGTGTGACAGTGATTGTGTGACAGAGACTGTGGGACAGAGACTGTGGGACAGAGACTGTGGGACAGAGACTGTATGACAGAGACTGTGTGACAGATAAGTGTGTGACTGAGACAGTTTGTCAAAGACTGTGTGACAGTGACTGTGTGACAGTGACTGTTTGACAGAGACTGTGTGACAGAGACTCTGTGACAGAGACTATGTGACAGAGACTGTGTGACAGAGACTGCGTCACAGAGACTATTTGAAAGAGACTGCGTGACATAGAATGCGTGACAGAGACTGTGTAACAGAGACTGTGTGACAGAGACTGTGTGACAGAGACTGTGTGACAGCGACTGTGTGACAGAGACTGTATGACAGAGAATGCATGACATAGACTGTGTGACAGAGACTGTGTGACAGAAACTGTGCTACACTGACTGTGTGACAGAGACTGTGTGATAGAGACTGTGTGACAGAGACTGTGTGACGAAGACTGTGTGTCAGAGACTGTGTGACAGAGACTGTGTCACAGAGAATGTGTGAAAGACACTGTGTGAAAGAGACTGTGTAAAGGAGATTGTGTGACAGAGACTGTAGGACAGAGACTGTGTAACAGAGACTGTGTCACAGAGACTATTGGAGATAAAGCACGAGTTTCTCTTGACAAGCCACCGTGTATGGTTGGGAAGGAATCAAAGACAAAAGCAACTATGAAATATTCATTTGTGATTCTCAAACTTTTTATTTGCACCGGCCCCTGGGACCCATAAACTCAACCTCAGTGCACTTCGTCATCCAGTTCTTAAAATAATAATTTGCACTACTCTCAAATCATGATAATTACACCATTCAATAAAAAAAGTGTAACTTAATTTCTGTTCATAGAAAAAAGCAAGCAAGACCTGCTATGATTTTATTGACACAATGTGAAGCTAATTATCTGTGATCAAAGCTAGTCTCACCAAAAGGTAATAATTTAGCATGAGTTTTATCTATCTAATATTGTCACTAGCCAAGTACACTTAAATCTATTGGAAGATTTGTATTAGCAACGCCTCATCACTGAATTAGCCGCACATCCTCTCTGTATTAGCAGACCCTCCTCACTGAATTAGCCTCACTTCCTCTCTGTATTAGTAACGCCACATCACTGAATTAGACTCACTTCCTCTCTGTATTAGTAACGCCTCATCACTGAATTAGCCTCACATCCTCTCTGTATTAGTAACGCCTCATCACTAAATTAGCCTCACATCCTCTCTGTATTAGAAACGCCTCCTCACAGAATTAGAGGCACTTCCTCTCTGTATTAGAAACTCCTCCTCACTGAATTAGACTCACTTCCTCTCTGTATTAGAAACGCCTCCTCACTGAATTAGACTCACTTCCTCTCTGTATTGGAAACGCCTCCTCACTGAATTAGACTCACTTCCTCTCTGTATTAGTAACGCCTCCTCACTGAATTAGACTCACTTCCTCTCTGTATTAGCAACGCCTCCTCACTGAATTAGCCTCACTTCCTCTCTGTATTGGAAACGCCTTCTCACAGAATTAGACTCACTTCCTCTCTGTATTAGAAACGCCTCCTCACTGAATTAGACTCACTTCCTCTCTGTATTAGAAACGCCTCCTCACTGAATTAGACTCACTTCCTCTCTGTATTAGAAACGCCTCCTCACTGAATTAGACTCACTTCCTCTCTGTATTAGAAACGCCTCCTCACTGAATTAGACTCACTTCCTCTCTGTATTAGAAACGCCTCCTCACTGAATTAGACTCACTTCCTCTCTGTATTAGAAACGCCTCCTCACAGAATTAGACTCACTTCCTCTCTGTATTAGAAACGCCTTCTCACTGAATTAGACTCACTTCCTCTCTGTATTAGAAACGCCTCCTCACAGAATTAGACTCACTTCCTCTCTGTATTAGAAACGCCTCCTCACTGAATTAGCCTCACTTCCTCTCTGTATTAGAAACGCCTCCTCACTGAATTAGACTCACTTCCTCTCTGTATTAGAAACGCCTCCTCACTGAATTAGCCTCACTTCCTCTCTGTATTAGAAACGCCTCCTCACTGAATTAGACTCACTTCCTCTCTGTATTAGAAACGCCTCCTCACTGAATTAGCCTCACTTCCTCTTTGCATTAGAAACGCCTCCTCACAGAATTAGACTCACTTCCTCTCTGTATTAGAAACGCCTCCTCACTGAATTAGACTCACTTCCTCTCTGTATTAGAAACGCCTCCTCACTAAATTAGCCTCACTTCCTCTCTGTATTAGAAACGCCTCCTCACTGAATTAGCCTCACTTCCTCTCTGCATTTGCCACACTTCCTCCCCTCACTATGCGAATTATTAAATTGAATTTACCAATCGTCGATATACATATTTATATATATATTTAATCTATCATCCCTAGCGCTATTTTATCTTATGTGTTATATCCATAATGATGCAAAGATCCTGCATCTTAACATGCTCTTCTAGCTCAGAGTGGCTTGGACGTTTTTATGACTCGAGATTACCAATATTGCATATTTAAAAAAAAAATAATTATTAAAGCCAACTTAAGAAGCTTGGGGATTCAGTGCTAGAAGAAGCAGATGATCCCTCGAACGTCTGTTGTCAGCAACTAACACACAAAACGTTCACAGTTCTCAGGACGCATGGCCAGGAACATCCAATCAACGAGAGCGTTGGAATACATTTTAACGCACGGCAGTTATAGTGAAGGTTTCTAAGCAGTCAAAAAAAACAACAACTTTTTTTAGCTACCAGATTGTACCGACAACCGGACGAGTCTGCCCAAGTTATTACTTGTCATTGCATTGATGGTGGTCCGTCTTGAAATATTCACCCACCATATCAATTTTTGGTTTTACCTATTTTGAAAAAAAATCTATAAATAGACGTGATCAAGACTTTTTACCGGTTTCAAAACTTACAAAGAGCGAGGGAAAAAGAAAGTGTTCCCCAAGTCCAATCCTTCAGTTATAATGGAAACTTGGTTGACCGGCTGCGTGAACACACTTATTCTTTATGTAAGACTCAAGCCTTCTTAAAACTTACCGTCATGATTTTGAAATGTTTTCTGTTTTAAGATTTTGATCGTAGAATAAACAATACGTAACCAAAAACAGAGGAGAAAAAAACAATATGCAAAGAGATCGCTACCAACACTAGCGACACTAACAATAACTCATTTAATTATACTAATTCAAAAACAGAAAAAAAAAACCGGTATGAGCTTACAGTAAATGGAAATGTTGCACTCGTCAAAAATACAAATATTAGTTTACACACACAAGTATATAACGTCCCCTATAGCGGACATCTCTGCCTCGCTCTGTCTTTTCGGCTCTTTTCTGTCGGTGATAAGAAACCTGGCGGGCTTTGTATAGCGGGGTCTGTCAGAACGATCTAGTAAAGGAATTCTAGAAATGGCGTCACCTTATTGCATTTTTTTAGCAGAAACGGAACGCATTCGAACGTAAACAACCTATTCCCAATCAAAGGAAAATGGGTTGTTATGGGATGAAACATTTACTCGGTGACGCCAGTATCAAGGCCATGCTGACAGAGAGAAAAGTGGTGGTGGCTAAAAATAGCTCTACACAAATGCTACTTTAGTGTCTACACTGGTGCAGAAAAGCGATGGGGACAATCGATAGCAGTACATACCCCCACCTTTTTTTTTTAGAGATGCAGTTTTAACTGTAAGCGTAATCCCGAAATAATTCCCTAGCGCCGCCTTTGGCAGTCCCGTTTTCAATATCACAAGTCTTCCAGCACCTCCCTGGATACTCACACCACCGACGAGCAGTGGGGGCGATACTTACCACTTTAAGAACTGCTCCTAGCAAACCTTAATGGTCACTAATTAATTTGTTCTTGTCACTAAAGGAATTAATTAATAGCTCATTTCTACGCTAGAGAAACACGTTAGACGTCTTTTGTTTCAATTGTTGTCATTGCAAAATCTTGTCTTGGTTAAAATATGTATTGATTTATATGCATGAAATGAAAATGCATATTGTAATTTTTTCTAAAAAATCCATTTATTTAGATCAATATATGATTCTTATCTACTCTTATCTTAGCATAGTTAATTTGTTTTAGAAATTACAATGACCTTTCACAAAAAAAAAAAAATACAAAGAAAACAAACCAATAGAAAAAAAATTTCAACCAAAAAGAAACATAATAAATAAGACCAAAACTAACCATGAAAATCAGACCTTGACAACTTCATTCCCATAAAGACGCTGACCTATTTTGTGGCTAGTTACACTGACTTTCTTTGTGGGTATTTACAGTGACCTACTTTGTAGGTAGTTACGCTGACCTACTTTGTGGGTTGTTAAACTTTGAACCCAATTATAATTAACAACTACGAACATTTAAGTTCTTAAAATCTCTAAACAGAATTGCCCTTCAATCCCAGTTGAACACGTGATGATGGCGGGTAGTCGGGTGAGAGTTCATAAAGTCACGTGGTTGTTTGATGACATGGAACATTGTTGTCTGGCACGACACTACGACACTCTTGAGGCGTGTCTGTGCTACAGCAGACACCACATAAATGTCCTATAGTCAAGAACACAGAAATGTCTTATAGTCAGGAACACAGAAATGTCTTATAGTAAAAAACACAGAAATGTCTTATAGTAAAGAACACAGAAATGTCTTATAGTCAAGAACACAGAAATGTCTTATAGTTAGGAACACAGAAATGTCTTACAGTAAAGAACACATAAATGTCTTATAGTCAAGAACATAGAAATGTGCTAACGTAAATTACAAAGGAATGTGCTATAGTAAATAAAACACAAAAGTGCTAAAGTAAACGACACAGGAATGTGCTATAGTAAAACAGCACATACATGTGCTAAAGTAAACAACAGAGAACTGTACTTGAGCTGTTAACATAATGTGCATTGTTTTGTATGATCTTTGAAATGTATACGAGTCTTACTAGGCGGCTCACCGCCTGCATAAATATTCATCACTTTCACAAATTGCATTTGAAGCTACCGACTAATACACGATTGAGACTACATGAGAGAACACTACAGTCCCTTCGAGTTGGTTGAAACTCAGGTTAGATTTATAACGTATCCTTGCTAAAAGTAGTCATTTGAAAAAATACTTACAGCACAACGCACTATTACAGAAAACCCAGTACGTTTTATGTCTGTATAATCGTACCGTGTCCTCGCGAGTCGTGGCTCTGGTCACCACCGCAGCTTTTTCTCCACTAGGACCTGAGAGATAAGGCGCTAAAATTCATATTTAGGACACACACACCAGTATTAGAATATGAAGTTATAAGCCTGCCCCTTCACCCCATGTGGCTGGTGTTGGGAGTAAGATTTTGATTGTATTGCTGCAGTTGATGAAATCTTACGTTGGAATTATTTGAATTATTTTTACCCCCTAAAGCACGTACTATACGTACTAGATAAATAAGTTAAATTTGCTATACAGGCTAAAGTAAAAAAAAGCTAAATTTTCTATAAAGACGTAATTTAAATCTATCACAATATTAAGTTTCTATTACTATCACAAAATGTGATCAAATTTTAAGGCTACAAAACATGTTAAAATTAAATATCTAAAAATGGGTTTTTTAACTACTAAGATAATGCTTTTGTATGATAATAATGATAAGGGGGCGACGGTGATGAGGTTAGCTAAAGGCGAAAAATGTAGAACAAAGTAGGGGAAAACCTGAAAAAGGACGCAACAAAACAACAAACGTGACGGCAAGAAGCCTTCGTAAGCGGACAGTAACAACCAAGGGTAAGAAATACAACTCTGAAATGTTTTATCAGTAACCTTGACAACAGCAACAGGAAATGGGTCAAGATGGTCTCCCCCTTCCTTGATCTACATATTTACCTTTATTTTTATTTTATTTCCTTAAAGTTTTCTAATACACTATTCCAACTTTGAATAATAAATGCTATAGGTACTTCAATTTTAATTCACCGAAACAATTATCATTATTCACACTTTCAATAAAACACATTTTCTTTTGAATAAAAACTTTTAATTGAACGCAAAACTTACTATACATCATCTCACATTTCCATTAAAACACTTCACACCTCCAATAAAAACAAATGTTCTTTTGAAAAAAAAAAACATATTTACTTTTTTAATGTCCTCCGCTGCTGTGGTGGCCAAAGCTGAACAATGTTGTCAAGAATGGCGTTGAAGATATTCAAACCATTTGCTTGAACACGTGGACGCCACCTGAACCCACACGTATAAGAATGGAGCATATGTCTGTGTATGTGCCATTGTGGCGCTTGTTTCTCTCTTTTGCCGATTTCCACGTACGTTCAATGCGTTGAGTATTGGCCCCTGAGCTCAGAACCACCCACAAAGTTAACGGAATGACTGACCTTTTGATGAGTCAATCCCGGAGTGGTGCCAATCGCATTACATGCTCTCCGTTGACCTGACATGACTATAGAAGCAGTTTTATTTTTTTAAAATTGGCTATAACGGCATGGAATAGAATAGCAGTAATGATAAATTTTGCGGTGAATGAAAATTGAAGTACCAAAGCTATATTTGTATGAGAAATACAAATTGTTGCTAAAGTTTTTTTATAATATGTAGAACTAAAGGAAAAAATTGTCATTTTTCCTGAAGATTAAACATTTCAATTATTCATATCATTTTCAAATAGTTTTTATTGTCAGTTCACCCATTTTGACACTTTAAAAAATGACATTAGAAAAATATCATCATGAGAAAAGCTTCCTCGAATGAGTTTGGGTTTGAACAAAGTGAAGCACTGATGTGTTTTATTGCTGGAATCTTGAACGAGAAGTCAACGTCAGGAGAGTTTTTTTTAGGTTAGTGGCGGGTGGGGGGGGGGGGTTGGCTGGGGGGGGGGGGGGCCCCTTAAACTAAACTGAAAACCTGNGTGTTTGGCTATTACACAGGTCAGCTGCCGAGACACTAGCCACCACAAGTTATTGGGTGTGTTTGGCTATTACACAGGTCAGCTGCCGAGACACTAGCCACCACAAGTTATTGGGTGTGTTTGGCTATTACACAGGTCAGCTGCCGAGACACTAGCCACCACAAGTTATTGGGTGTGTTTGGCTATTACACAGGTCAGCTGCCGAGACACTAGCCACCACAAGTTATTGGGTGTGTTTGGCTATTACACAGGTCAGCTGCCGAGACACTAGCCACCACAAGTTATTGGGTGTGTTTGGCTATTACACAGGTCAGCTGCCGAGACACTAGCCACCACAAGTTATTGGGTGTGTTTGGCTATTACACAGGTCAGCTGCCGAGACACTAGCCACCACAAGTTATTGGGTGTGTTTGGCTATTACACAGGTCAGCTGCCGAGACACTAGCCACCACAAGTTATTGGGTGTGTTTGGCTATTACACAGGTCAGCTGCCGAGACACTAGCCACCACAAGTTATTGGGTGTGTTTGGCTATTACACAGGTCAGCTGCCGAGACACTAGCCACCACAAGTTATTGGGTGTGTTTGGCTATTACACAGGTCAGCTGCCGAGACACTAGCCACCACAAGTTATTGGGTGTGTTTGGCTATTACACAGGTCAGCTGCCGAGACACTAGCCACCACAAGTTATTGGGTGTGTTTGGCTATTACACAGGTCAGCTGCCGAGACACTAGCCACCACAAGTTATTGGGTGTGTTTGGCTATTACACAGGTCAGCTGCCGAGACACTAGCCACCACAAGTTATTGGGTGTGTTTGGCTATAACACAGGTCAGCTGCTGAGATTCCGTAAAAATCAAGACGTCACGCGCGTGTTAAGTAAGTGATCTCTGTAAGACCCGATGACCTAGTTCTTTGACACAGTTTAGTTTGGCCAGTGCTTCTCAAACTCTTTTGGGTGCCGGATAGAAAGGAAGCATAAACATCTCATAGAGGACCGGTGCTAAAAATGTTAGACTTTATTTTCTCAAGATTCGTACATTTTTTTACCTTATGTGGACCGGTTCCTTCTCAATACGTTTATCACTCAGATCACTCTCATCTCCACTGACTAGTTTGTACCTTCTCACTACATTTACCACTCAGGCCACTCTCATCTCCACTGACTGTTTTTTGGTACCTTCTCACTACATTTATCACTCAGACCACTCTCATCTCCACTGACTTCTTTGTACCTTCTCACTACATTTACCACTCAGACCACTCTCATCTCCACTGACTTGTTTGTACCTTCTCACTACATTTACCACTCAGACCACTCTCATCTCCACTGACTTCTTTGTACCTTCTCACTACATTTATCACTCAGGCCACTCTCATCTCCATTGACTTGTTTGTAACTTCTCACTACATTTATCACTCAGACCACTCTCATCTCCACTGACTTCTTTGTACCTTCTCACTACATTTATCACTCAGGCCACTCTCATCTCCATTGACTTGTTTGTACCTTCTCACTACATTTATCACTCAGACCACTCTCATCTCCACTGACTAGTTTGTATTGTACCTTCTCACTACATTTACCACTCAGACCACTATCATCTCCACTGACTTCTTTGTACCTTCTCACTACATTTACCACTCAGACCACTCTCATCTCCACTGACTTGTTTGTACTTTCTCACTACATTTATCACTCAGACCACTCTCATCTCCACTGACTAGTTTGTACCTTCTCACTACATTTACCACTCAGACCACTCTCATCTCCACTGACTTGTTGTTACCTTCTCACTACATTTACCACTCAGACCACTCTCATCTCCACTGACTAGTTTGTATTGTACCTTCTCACTACATTTACCACTCAGACCACTATCATCTCCACTGACTAGTTTGAACCTAGAAACTCACCAACTCAATTCACCAACTTTCTTAAGCAAACATTCACTCTCCCAAATCAGTTCACAGCCAGTACCACAATGTTAGTCCTTTAGACGACTGTGTTGGTCAGTTACACCACTGTGTTGATCCGACACACCACGTACACACAGGTCACGTCTTAAGATTACTACTCAACGTTGCCACCAGCAGGGAGTCTTCCAGCGCAGTGGTCGACGAACTGGGATAAACTATACAAAGGGGGGTAACCATGGCATTACTGGGGGGTAATGAGGCCTCAAGGGGACATAAAAAAAGTTTCCTTTAATGCGTGATTTCTTTTTAAAAGGAGGAAGTATTATTTTCTGACATTCTGCATCTGACCTGTGTTATAGCCAAACACCCAATAACTTGTGGTGGCCAGTGTCTCGGCAGCTGACCTGTGTAATAGCCAAACACACCCAGTAACCTGTGGTGGCTAGTGTCTCGGCAGCTGACCTGTGTTATAGCCAAACACACCCAATAACCTGTGGTGGCTAGTGTCTCGGCAGCTGGCCTGTGTAATAGCCAAACCCACCCAGTAACCTGTGGTGGCTAGTGTCTCGGCAGCTGACCTGTGTAATAGCCAAACACACCCAATAACTTGTGGTGGCTAGTGTCTCGGCAGCTGACCTGTGTTATAGCCAAACCCACCCAATAACCTGTGGTGGCTAGTGTCTCGGCAGCTGACCTGTGTTATAGCCAAACCCACCCAATAACCTGTGGTGGGTAGTGACTCGCCCGCCTATTCCCACGTCTCATCCTTTGTAAGCAATGTTGCCCATCGCGGGTTTCTTATGGTGTCATCCCATCCAGACCTCTCCACGGACCTCTTTTGAGTCAGCTGCTCTGGTGACACATTGCTCTTTGTGAAACCTGCTCTGGTGGTTGCTCTACTCTGGTGACTAAATGCTCTTGTGTCAACCTGCACTGGTGGTGCCCTACTCTGGTGACAGTTGACACCCTGCTCTTGTACATGAAACGTTGTTGTGTGTTTAAACCGACTTGGTCGAGGTCTGCCGAATTTTATAATTTTCTTTTAGGGCCACGCTTCATTGAGGGTGCTTACCCCCTGTGAGGCTATCTCTCCCCTGCGAGGGTGTCTACCTCCTGTGATGGTTTCTACCTCCTGTATTGCCCTATTCTGGTGACAGTTGACACCCTGCTCTTGTACATTAAGCCTAGTAGTGTTATAAAACCGACTTGGTCGAGGTCTGCCGAATTTAATAATTTTATTTTGGTTTCACCTCTCTGTAAGGGTGTCTACCTCCTGTGATGTGTTTACCACCTGTGATGGTGTCTAATCATATGTGAGGGTGTCTACCTCCTGTGAGGGTGTCTACCTCCTGTAAGGCTCTCTACTATCCCCTTTGAGGGTGTCTATCCCCTGTGAGAGTGTCTATCCCCTGTAAGGGTGTCTACCCCTTGTGAGGCTATATATCCCCCGTGAGGCTATCTATCCCCTGTGAGGGTTCTATCCCCTGTGAGGGTATCTACCCCTTGTGAGGCTTTCTATTCCCTGTGAGGCTGTCTACCCCTTGTGAGGCTATCTATCCCCTGTGAGGGTGTCTACCACCTGTGTGGGTGTCTATCCCCTGTGAGGGTGTCTATCCCTGTTAGGGTGTCTATCCCCTGTTAGGCTATCTATCCCTTGTGAGTGTCTACCACATGTGAGGGTGTCTACCTCCTGTGAGGGTGTCTACCTCCTGTGATGGTGTCTACCACCTGTTAGGATGTCTATCTCCTGAGAGGGAGTCTACCTCCTGTGGGGCTGTCTATCCCCTGCCAGTGGTATATATTTTGGGGTAATGGCCTTAAAAACTCCGCAGACCCTTCGTTTGCTTAGAGCCCTTTTTAAACCTGTCAGAAGAAATGATGAGCTTCATCAAGTTTGCTTGACTGTCAGCGAAGATATGGATACGGGCATTCCTTAATTTTTGTCTGACCATCAGAGAAGATACAGGCTTGATTTGTTTCTTTTTCTTTTTGTGTGTTGTTTTTACCGGTACCCCGTAGCGAAAATGATTATAATGTAGGTGATTTGGGGTTGGACGGGGGTTAGGGTGGGGGGGGGGGGGGGTGGGGGGGGGGGGGGGGGGTTAGAATGAGATCAGGTTTATTGACAGTAACAGAATATAAGAAATAGAGAGTAGGGTACACAATAGGGATTTAGAGACATTTGAGGGGATAATAGCTTCACAAATATTTTTTTTAAAAAATGGTCTGAGCATGTCCGTAAAAATATACAGTGCACGTACAATTAAATTTGATGGTACCCTGCATGGGAGTGTGTCTTCAGGCCGACATAAACGAATTGGAAGATTATATAATAATGTCTAATGAAGAAATATAAATATTATAAGAAATTCTATTGTTTAAAAATGTTACATATTAAATTTTTTTTTATAAAATGTTCATAAATATTACTTATATATAGCGTGTTCAAAAATGTTACAAATTATCACGTGTTAACCAAGGTTACATAACGTAACAAGTTACAAATGTCATTTATTAAATAACTTGGTTACAAAAGTTAAATGTTATACCGGCATGCAAAGTATTACATTTAAAAAGAAAAAAAAAAAGATTTGTTTTTCATTCAGAAGTGAAGAAAAAAAAGCAACACCTCCGACGGGACTCGAACCCGCAATCCCCGGCTTAGGAGGCCGATGCCTTATCCATTAGGCCACGGAGGCTTGGTGCTTCAAGTTTGCTAGCCATTGTACCAATGTTTGAATTATCTGCCCTACAAGTCTCGTGCAGTCCAAATCCTTGCAAACTACTTTTACATTATACTAAAAGCCATGGGTTATTAAAATTAACGTTTTATAAAAGGCATGGAGTTTTCATTTAAAAAATCAGTTTCAAATACCCGGTCCGGTTCGGGAAGATAACGGTTCCTAATAGCTAAACGTATCTACAAAAATGACAATAAAATTTTCACTTAACTTAACTTAACATGAAATATTTAAAAGAAATGACGCTGTCGCTGTATTTAAGTTTAGTCATTTTATTTTAGACGACAGCTAACTTAATCTTGAGCTAACAGACTTTTAAATATTTTTTTTTTACCTTCAAATTGATTTCAAATGAATGACCTGATGATAATGATCTAAGCTATACAACTAAATACATTTTTTTTTTCCTTCTGACTTCTGAATTCAAAAATTTTATGGGTCAAGTAGTCTAATTCTTATTTGTTCTGCTGCTCTAGGCAGAATTTACCACTAGGCCTACCAGGTCTACCAGCAACAGTGGCGTAGCGAGGGTGTTTGACGCCCGGGGACAAGATTCGCGCCCGGGGACAAGATCCATTTTTAGCGCCCCTTTTTCTTTTTCTTAACTCTCAAACCCATTATTTTCATCAATAAAATAATATCAAAGCACATTTTGGCGCCCCTAACTAGCTGTCGCTCGGGGACATCTGTCCCCCCCTGCCCCCACCACGCTACGCCTCTGACCAGCAACCTCTATATTGTTGGACAAGGACCTTAAATAAATGGGCGTACATTAGGGTGACCAAATCATTAACTGGAAAAAACGGGACACCCCCAAAGTGGGTTAAGGGTGGACACCCTCCAAACGGATGCGTAGCGAAGGGGAGCAGTGGGGACATATGTCCCCTGGCGCCAGCCAGTTAGGGGCGCCCAAAATGTGCTATAATATTATTTTACTGATGAAAATAATGGATTCGAGCGTTGGACAAAGAAAAGGAGATGCTTTAAAAAATGTCCCGGGTCGCGAATCCTGTCCCCGGCACCAAACACTCTCGCTACGCCTCTGCATCTAGGTAAAGAGGAGTCCGGGGGGCCTCCGCCAAAACTGTTTTTAAAAAAAAATATTTTTAATATGCTCATTTTAACTATTTTGAGACTTTGAAATCTTGTAAAAGTTACCTTTACTTTTAAATTTAATTTTAACTCTGAGGAATGTCATAAGAACGAAAACAATAATTTCGCAGCGTCGGCGGAGTGGTGGAAGGGGGAACGGTGCAGCCATCCCGCGAGCCCACGTCACTGGCACTGGCACTGGCAATGGCGACACACAACACAGCTAGCCCAACTATTATTTGAAGTTGTAATATAAGTTAGGAAGTTTAAGTGATTTAAAAATGTGTTAGGTTTTAAAAACGGGACATTTAGGCGTCACGAGAGAATTTTTCGGGACTCCGGGTACGATCGTGAAAAGAACTGGACAATCCCGTTTTTACGGCACGTTTGGTCACCTTATAGCGTACATTGTACGGTACAACGCTCAGCGTCATTCACAGTCCGTTGGGAATAAGACTGAAACATTCATTTCATGTCTTTGAAGCTGCAAACATGTCAATCGTGCTCAAAGGGGTGATGCTAGTGACGAATGGGAGAAAATATTTCACTTTTGAGTATTTCTTGGATATGATAGATTTAGCTTCGAAAACCCTTTAAAAAAAAATGTAAATAACTTTTAATGAATTTTTAGAAGATAGAAAATTTTGTGAACTTGTATTTTGTTTAACCTATCCTATAACTAAAAAAAAATGGGTTAAAAAAAAAAAGTCATTTTTAAAAATGTTTTTATCTTTTATAGATTCTATTCATGTGCTTAAAATATTCCGACCTCATCGTGTTTGGTATCAATGGAAAGCTTCATTTCTCAGAATTCAGATGAATGTAGCTTCCTGTCACTTACAATGGTTACCAAACACTCTTCATTGGCGTTGAATCCTTTTATCATATGAAGTTCGGTTAAATCGAGCAGAGTGTGCTCTTTAAATATGCAGATTATAACTGAGTGCCAGCCAATTGGTATACGCAAATGGCTGTTGCAGTGGGCACATGTGCGTGGCCGTCGCCATTGGTATACACAAATGGCTGTAGCAATTTGCGCCCATGAGGGCTGTAGCTATTGGTGTAAGCGAATAGCTGGATCAATTGTCGCACGTGAGTGGCTGTAGCTATTGCAATAAGCAAATGGCTGGAGCAATTGTCGCCCACGAGTGGCCGTAGCTTATTGGTGCACGCCCTTTAAATATTTTGACAAATCTCAATCACTGCAACACTATAGATGTCGGAAGGTTAATGGCTCTAGCCTTCGACCACGAGGTCATGTCGACAAACGCCCATCCACAAGCAAATAATGTCAACACTTGGTCAAATTAAGGTAACTAGTCCCCCCCCCCATGGGACGCAATACACCGTCTTATTCAGAGTTGTGGGACGTAAGCAGAATTTACAGAGAAAGCGATTCTTAACAATAGCGTCGAGCGCTCTCATTCCTCTTCCTTGTTTTAGCGAGTTGCGTGTTTTCTGGTAAGTAACGCATCTTAGATTTTTAAACCATTAATTTCATTTGTTATAAAAATTTGGCTGTTGTCACCACCAGATTGTTAGAGGTGTATATGAAATATCATCGGGAGACGATTGGTTTGAACCTGCTATGTAGTAGAAAAAAAGAGTTGTTATCAAAGAAAAAAAACAACTTTAAGTAAAAATAAATCTGTTATGTTCTTCAAAAGGCCAGGCGAAATATTTTATGGAAACACAAGACGGGATGTCTCTGACCTGGATTGGTGACTTGGACCTCTTCCCTGAACAGCACTCTGGAACATGACCAGTGCGGTAGAAGTCTGCTTTCTGCTCATTTAAATTAACTAAGTAATAAAATGGAGACCCTGATAATTTATCATTATCTGGGATGAATTATAATGTATTTCTGATGTTTTAAAACCATTATTGCACTGGAATTAATTTTTTTTTTTTGGTATAAATAAGTTGAATTAACCTATTTTTAACTTTATTGAATCTTTATTCTTATTTTACAATGTTATTCCTCTTGGTGAGTTGGGTTGGGAGAGTTGGGTTGGGAGCAACAACTTTTGCGTCCCCCACCCCCACTATTTGAGCATGGGGCGAGTGCCCCACTTCGCCCCCCTTCTAACGACCCTGGTGTGTTGTGTTGCTGGGGGCCCCAGTGCATTGCTGTGCTCAGGGCCCGTTATTTTCTTAACACGGCCCCGGACACCTCCGTATATGGCATAAGAGGACATTGCTCACAGTACCGACATTATAGTCATTACAAGTTAAGATCATTGATTTATCAACATTTCAGGTATAATATTTGAAGTTATTAGGACAGCGGTTCTCAACCTGTGGGTCCCCAACCCCTTTGAGGGTCGAACTACCCTTACTCAGGGGTCGCATAAGACCATCGGAGACACATATTTATGAAGTAGCAACGACCATAATTTTATGGTTGGGGTCACCACAAGATAAGGAGCTGTATTAAAAGGTAGGGGCATTAGGAAGGTTGAGAACCAATGTTTTAGGATAAATAAAAAATGTTCTTATTTTTATTTCTTGTCTCTAAAAAGCCACACAAAAACTAATGGTTTGGGTGGGGGGGGGGTAGGGCCCACAGTTCAACAGTCGGGTTAAATAATAATGTTCGTGGAGTAATTTTTGTATCTTTCGTTTTGATGAACGGGAAAATTCCATAATTTATAGTTATTTTATCATTTATACATTGTTAGAGTCACTCATCACTCCCAGATTTTTCTCTTTATTGATTTTTTTTTTGATTATAAGTTTCGGAAAGTGTAGTTCGTCAGCTTTACTGGTATTGAGTTTGTTGGTTGTTTCTACATTGAATGGCTATGCATTGCTTGACCATGTCTTTTCTTTTGCCCTTATATGCTGCTGTTGGCATCTGATTCTTTTCATGACACCGTGGGTACATCTTGCATAGCATTATTTGCACTCTCTTGAGTGCACCGAAGCGTGATGTGCACTTAGTGCAGGACACTGGCCAGAGATCCTGTGACACGTAGGCTCATTCATTAGTCCGATTCTAGGTTGTCCTTCCTGCGAAAGGAGAAAAACGGCATCAATCATTAATACAACCGGAATCTTACACATCTATTTAAACAGCCACGCGTCAACAAGATAATGTCAACAAGATAATGTCAACAAGATAATGTCAACAAGATAATGTCAACAAGATAATGTCAACAAGATAATGTCAACAAGATACTGTCAACAAGATAATGTCAACAAGATAATGTCAACCCGACCTTCAAATGGTTGTGCTTTTATTTGTGTTATTTTTTAAAATAAAATGTGATCCAACCATTCCCTGCCCCGGTGGTTCTCCTTGTTGAGGTTAAAAACCCTGACATTTACTTAACACCAATGTGACATTGTTAGGTTTCCTGGGGGGGGGGGATGACCAGTGGCGTTTATTAACTTGATGGCACCTAGATGAACTAAAAACAAACGCCCCCTCCCCCACAACACACTCATTAATCATACACATGTATACATAAACTCAAAAAGTGCCTTACGGGGTTGGTCACCTACCTCCTACTGCGCCCCCTTAGGGACGCCAATTGGTTCTACTTTTTCGAATTAGCGCAAACTGATATGACAGTATCAGATGAACACTACACTTAACCGCAAAATTAGCGAATATCCAGGCCAATCTATACAAAATTAAAAGATTATCCTGATTGTTGATGACTCTATTCGATTAAGGGAAGCTGTGAATATGTAGACACCGTTTCGCATCATTTCGAATCGACCAGGCAATCAATAAGTGAGGTCAAGCATAGACATTAATATTTAATGAGACATTTCGAGTAACGAAAAAAAAAATTACTTAAAAAATTAGAGCACTCAATCATTTCATTCTTCCAATGTTTACATGGATGAATCTGACGAGGAAAGAAACCTTGTAAAGATTACCTTTGTTTCGTATGTAAAATAACAAGATCATCATTAAAAAATAATAATTCTGCATTCTTTTGCAATTATATATTGTAAAATAAATATTCATATGAAAGAATGTGTCTGCATCATGACATCATTAATTGGTACTTTTCTGGCATACATCCGTTACGATATGCCGATGGAGAAGACTTCGCAGGACGAAATGACACGGCCTGGGGATTATTTTTTCTTCCGAGGGTAAGCCGATTCCCTAAACAGCATACCGACTCTCTCCACACACCTGGATAAGCCAAGGGAACATCATGTGTGGATGATACAACTTGGCACCAGTCGCGTCGTAGGAGTTGCCGGAAATTTTACTGTTTCCACATCATACCGAAAACGGGACTAAATGTTCCGGTTTTCTAATTTAGAGTTTTCCTTCTCTTAGATGAGTTGCCATTCAAGGTTGACAAGTCCCATCTACCCGGATGCTGGTGGTGTTTTCTCGTGGCTAGGCTTTTGCTGGGAATTGAGCTTAAGTCCACAAGGTTTGGACTGACTCAGATTAGACCGCTTGGTCACCCAGTGTGTCAAGGTGTGACTGACTCAGTTTAGACCGCTTGGTCACCCGGTGTGTCAAGGTGGGACTGACTCAGTTTAGACCGCTTGGTCACCCAGTGTGTCATGGTTGGGACTAACACATTTTAGACCGCTCGGTCACCCAGTGTGTCAAGGTTGGGACTGACACATTTTAGACTGCTTGGTCACCCAGTGTGTCAAGGTTTGGACTGACTCAGCTTAGACCGCTCGGTCACCCAGTGTGTCATGGTTGGGACTGACACATTTTAGACCGCTCGGTCACCCAGTTTGTCATGGTTGGGACTGACTCAGTTTAGACCGCTCGGTCACCCAGTGTGTCAAGGTTGGGACTGACTCAGTTTAGACCGCTCGGTCACCCAGTGTGTCATGGTTGGGACTGACACATTTTAGACCGCTCGGTCACCCAGTGTGTCAAGGTTGGGACTGACTCAACTTAGACCGCTTGGTCACCCAGTGTGTCATGGTTGGGACTGACACATTTTAGACCGCTTGGTCACCCAGTGTGTCAAGGTTTGGACTGACTCAGCTTAGACCGCTCGGTCACCCAGTGTGTCATGGTTGGGACTGACACATTTTAGACCGCTCGGTCACCCAGTGTGTCAAGGTTGGGACTGACTCAGTTTAGACCACTCGGTCACCCAGTGTGTCATGGTTGGGACTGACACATTTTAGACAACTCGGTCAACCAGTTTGTCATGGTTGGGACTGACTCAGTTTAGACCGCTCGGTCACCCAGTGTGTCAAGGTTGGGACTGACTCAGTTTAGACCGCTTGGTCACCCAGTGTGTCATGGTTGGGACTGACACATTTTAGACCGCTCGGTCACCCAGTGTGTCAAGGTTGGGACTGACTCAGTTTAGACCACTCGGTCACCCAGTGTGTCCCGGTTGGGACTGACACATTTTAGACCGCTCGGTCACCCAGTGTGTCAAGGTTGGGACTGACTCAGTTTAGACCGCTTGGTCTTCCAGTGTGTCATGGTTTAGACTGACTCAGTTTAGACCGCTCGGTCACCCAGTGTGTCATGGTTGGGACTGACACATTTTAGACCGCTCGGTCACCCAGTGCGTCAAGGTTGGGACTGACTCAGCTTAGACCGCTTGGTCACCCAGTGTGTATATGTGTAACTCGAAACCGAAATTAGACCAAAAGTGATCAATTAGCAACTTTCGGCGCTGAAACCGAAGCCGAAATTCGGTCGGTCTCTACTGCGGAACTCTGTTTGAATGGTAACACCGATGTACTTAACGGAGAAAACTGACTCAAGTATATGGCCATGTAGTTCGTAATGGTGTTTTGGAGGAGACTCACTTCTAGAGACTGACGGTGTCTGGCATGATGAAATTCAATGTTCCAGCTCATCACCCACTGAGCCAACTGACTGAGCTTTTTTGTAGCTGGTCTTGGTCAGATCTGGTGGTGATCGTCCTATACAGCGTCGTGTCATCTGTAAAAGTCTCACTTGGGATGCTAAATTCTAGGGGGATCACTTGGGATGCTAAATTCTTGGGATATCACTTGGGATGCTAAATTCTTGGGAGATCACTTGGGATGCTAAATTCTTGGGAGATCACTTGGGATGCTAAATTCTTGGGAGATCACTTGGTATGCTAAATTCTTGGGAGATCACTTGGGATGCTAAATTCTTGGGAGATCATTGATGTATGATAGGAACAAACAGGGGCCTATTCCGTCCACCACTACTGCCTGACATCTGTTGCTGAGGAAGCTTGAGATCCATGTACTGGTAGTGCTTTAGATCCCATATCTCTGGAGCTTGTGTAAAAGCAAACTATGATTTACATGGTCGAATACCTTTGAGAAGTCATTCGCCAGTACGTTAGTTTGTTTTCTGTTCTCCAGATTCGTCATCAAGTCTTCTACAAATTCAAGTTTCCAATCAACCTTAACTGCGACACAGTCTCAAGAGATGCTCTCCGGTCAAACAACTTTTATTTTTAATGTATCTGGGTTTTTTTTCCCTCACGAAAGTAGAAAAGTTCCTATTTTTTATGGACTTTTTTTGACCCATAATACATACAATGATGGGTTCTGCACTTGTATTGTCGTGGGAATTAATTGTTGTTTGTTGTCCGTTAATTCGATAAGGACCATCTGGGCATCGGCTTGGGGTGGGTGGTGGTTGGATCACGGTGGGTTCATAGATGGCTTGCTAGTGAGATCCGTGCTCGGAATGGTTTTTGGCACAGTGGGCAGGGGACAGTTGCTGGAGTCGGTGATCTAAGGGTGCTTTTTTGGGATTGCCTGAGTGTCTTAGCTGTGGCTATCCTTCTAGCTTCCTGAGATTGAGAGCCTTCTTGGCAGCTAAACTGGACTCTGTCCTAGACTGTATGCACCCATTCAATAGGATTGATGCTGAGAGCTTTAAGTGCAAAAAGGAATTGGTTAGCGTGATTAAGGAACACTGTCAATAGACCTATGATGGGACACTATGAATAGTCCCGTAATGGGACACTCCTTTATCTGATCACAGGACTCCGTGAATAGTGTATTCATAGGACACTGTGAATAGTCTAATCATGTGACACTGTGAATAGTCTGATCATGTGACATTGTCAATAGTCTGATCATGTGACACTGAATAGTCTGATCATGTGACACTGTGAATAGTCTGATCATGTGACACTGTGAATAGTCTGATCATAGGACAATGTGAATAGTCTGATCATGAAACACTGTCAATAATATGACCATGAACACTGTGAATAGTATGATCATGTGACACTGTGAATAGTCTGATCATGGAACACTGTGAATAGTCTGATCATGGGACACTGTGAATAGTCTGATCATAAGACACTGTAAATAGTCTGATCATAAGACACTGTGAATAGTTTGATCTTGTTACACTGTCAATAGTCTGATCATGGGACACTGTCAATAGTCTGATCATAGGACACTGTGAATAATATGATCATTTGACACTGTGAATAGTCTGATCATAGGACACTGTCAATAGTCTGATCATAGGAAACTGTCAATATTCTGATCATAAGACACTGTGCATTGTCTGATCATAGGACACTGTGAATAGTCTGATCATAAGACACTGCGAAGAGACTGATCATGGGACACTTTCAATATTCTGATCACGGGACACTGTCGAAAGTATAGATATGTGTGCCTGTGTGTAATGTTCAGAAAAAATTCTCTGAGTCTGGACGCTGAAGGTGGTTTCCCACCGATTAAAATGCACTTAATTTCCTAACACATATTGATTTTTCTTTAAATCTACAGTCGTACGCTATGGTTCAGAATATGACAAGAATATGTGTAGATGGCTGGGGGGTGGGTGGTGGTAGATGGCTGAATGTCCTGCTACATAAAGGAATGAATATCCTGTGCGCACTTTCTTAAAACGTAGTGATACATACATCTCTGATAAAACAATCTTCTCTTTAAGTGGCCACATTTCTGACACATTCTCCAAGCGAATGTTCAAAGATGATTCGCACAACTTATTTTTCTAATGCATTTTTTCTGAAACGGTGGCTGAGTTGCATTGTTTAACTAGTACTTGCTTGTATCTGTAACGGACTATGTTTTCACATGAAAACAGAGAGGTAGCATGAGTGAACAGTGAATTGTGATGACCATGTTTTTTTCCACGAGGAGAGACAATCAATGGATTATATTTTTGAGATGCAAATGTGAGCTCCACGTTTTTGGAGAGTAAAATTATGTTTTTGTCAGAGCGGTTGTTTTCCACGCTTTGTTGGTAATAAAGTATGAGTTGACTGAGATAAGGAGAGCTGAGCGCAAGGAGAGTCAGAGTTAGTCGGAGTTGAGTTAGAGTTGAGATGTAGACAGTTGAGCTGAGTTGTAGAAGTGTGAGGACGTGTCTTTCTTAATGATGGAATACTATAGATATATATGTGAAATTACATTCATGCAAGGATTATTTATTAATATTATCAGTATAAAGTGTGTTCAATACAGTACTGTGAGTTTTAACTAGAGTTGAGTATTCTTCTTTACGTGCCTGGATAATAAGTGAAAGAATGAAGAAGACTTAGTCGGCATCCTGAAGTATTAACATAACATAAGTAACCATACTACTGACATAACACACAGCATAAGAAATAAGATCCCACGCCATGTCAGAGTAGATGTGTTACAGTATCATAATTGGGAAGGTATACAAATGATTTGGAAGGTGATATTTACTTTCCTTTAAGAAATATTATGATTCTAGCGTTCCATCCACACAACTAGCAATGCATTTATTAGCATATAGACTTTTGGTAAAATGTTCTCTCTAATCTACTAAATGGTGAAGGGTGTGGCTTTAAGTATTTCATATCTACTTCATAACTCGGCACTGACGGAATATGGCCAGGTACGTCTTGAAGAACTTGTTGGAGACGCTAGCATAGATCAGGAAATTCCCGGACGCGTTTAGCGTGTAGAGCAGGTCGATGCAGATGACGAGAGCCGAGTAGAGCTTGGACTGGTAGATGAAGTTCGGCACGTAATAGGAATACAAATCCAGCAGCATGGTGGGCACAAACACGATGGTAGAAAATAACCCGACGAGACCCAACATTTTGACAACCCTCAAGTCCAAATTGGCATTGTCCCTGTGCGATTTCTTGGAACCGGTAGGAGTTTTCCCGTTTCGAACTCTGACCCGCACGAGCCGTTTTCGGAGATTCCCAGTGTGCACAACTTTTATTCCAGTAGAAATTCCGCAGAACACCACCAGCAACCAGGGAATCCCGTTTAGAGCAATGTTGTACACTACGTAGCACACAAAGTTCACCGCGTCGTAATTGGACTTATAAAAATCCGTCAAGAGCAGTTTTGCGACAGTGGCGTTGAGCGTCTCGTCGTAGACCCACGCGTAGGTGAAAGTGAAGACAGCGGGTGACATGACGGCCAGCGTCAGCAGCACGACGGCGACCACAATACCTTTGACCCTGGGCGGCGTGAAAATCCTGGCAACCTGAAACGGAAACCAGACGGCGACGAACCGCTCAACGCTGATGGCCGACACCAGCCAGATTTCTCCGTTGGTCATGGACCGGTTGAAGACGAAGATGTACGCGATGGACAGTGTTTCTGACGTCACGCCGTAGGCCGGGTTGAAATGACCCAGGATGCAGTTGATGCACCTGAGAATAGAGTAGAAGGAGTGAGAATTATATCTATTTGAGAAATAACAACAAAATAATGGAAGTTGGCAACGTTACTTTGGAGATGGTGTCGGTGGGTCGTCGAGTTCGCACTCATAATACCCCCCCCCCGGCAGTCCCCCAAACGGGCCAGGGCTGAAGCCCCAGACCCTGCAGAAGCGCGCCGGAAACTTCCCTCCTGCCCTGAGGGACGTCCGGCGGACTGAGTGCGCTACATTTAAAGCGTCCGTAGGCTGCTCTCCTATGGGTCAGGGCGGCTTTACTTCCTCTCCGGAGAGGTGGTGTTGCGTTACCACTCCCCACCGCACAGGGAGCTGTCCGGTCGGGACGTAGAGGGGACGAAACGGTCGCCTAGGGGCGGCTTTCTCAGGGCCGCGTCTTTATAATCATTGACAACATTAGGGGCGCGTGCCAAACTTGACACATAAAGTGTTTTCATTGGCACGCGATGGACCTTACAAATAAAAATGAAAACATAACTGTGTCAGATTGGTTATATTGATCGTTTGCAGGTTGAATGAATTTAGAACTCTTGCTTTATCACATTGTTATCATCACGTTGTTGAAACTTTCTGTAATTTAATATTTTAAAATCGTTTATATTAACTTCAATTTAGTGTGTGGCCGGCTGGCAAAATCTTTGTACGGCTAATTGATCCTCTTCCCATCAACCTATCGAGTAGAATCTTGGCAAAAAGACTCGTTCCCGATGACAAAACATTCTATCAAATTTTCGCCCCACACCAACACCACCACCAACCCCCACTCCCCCAAAGTTTTCCTGCTTTTCACAGCGAAGATGAATGAAATATGATGTCACCGATTTCACGAAATAAAATCGTCAATTCCAGCGGTAAATGAGATTCATAAGAAAAAAACCACGGCAAGAGCGTTTGTTTGGTTCGTCATGTTTTCCTTGGTTGGTGAACTAAATATGCGGCAGACAAGCGAGTCGGTCATTAGAATATTAAATGGAGTTCAGGGGCGGGGAAAAAATGTGCGGATGCCAACCTTGATGGGGGGAGGGGGGCACACTAATTGGGATTCTTATCAAGTGCGACACGTGTATGCATGTTTTGTCCAATGTTCAGCCCCTTCCCCTCTCCCTCCCCCCCCCCCCCAAACGCATGGCTCGTCATGACATATGACAAATGATTTACAAGGAAAACTTCGCTTTGAGGCTTCATGTCGCTGAGATGAACTCAATTATCAAAATTTATGCAAAGAATTGGAACAAAAACTGCTTGCTAAAAAATGCGCTACTGGTTCAGCTAAGTAAGTTTTCTTCTCCATGCACCCCCTCGCATTCAAAGATTCGTTGACCAAAGCGCTGCCTTGCCCCCTTCAGTCAGACACTGATGACAGTAACTATCCACGGCTGGTATCGCATCCTAAAACCTTGCAACATGCAAGGAGACAATAATGATCTATCTTATAAGGATGAACGCCTGTAAACATAACGTGCACTTGCTATATTTATTTATTTAGGCATTTTTATATTGCGCTTACCTTAAAGCTCTACGCGCTTTACAATTATTAAAATAATGTAAACTAACTAAAATAAAAATAAGACATTAGGATAGTAACTGCTATACTATAGAAACAATTAAAATGGCTATAAAACGAGGACAC
Organism: Lymnaea stagnalis; assembly: GCA_964033795.1. Lineage (NCBI taxonomy): Eukaryota > Metazoa > Mollusca > Gastropoda > Lymnaeidae > Lymnaea > Lymnaea stagnalis. The sequence continues at coordinate 304,133 of CAXITT010000730.1, read as the reverse complement.
TTTGGCACGTTTTGGCCTATATTACAGGATTAACCCGAGACAGAAAATGAGGCAGGGCAAGGAGGGTGCATCACAGGTCATAGGCGGACCTAAACAGATGGGTTTTAAGGGACTTTTTTAAAAGTGGACGAGGTTTCACAATGACGGATGTGGAAGGGGAGCTGGTTCCAGAACGTGGGCCCATGGAAGTAGAAGGAGCGTTCACCGATGGTCTTAGTTTTGGTTCTTGGGATTGAGAGGGTTCTATATATATTCTATTTTGACTAAAGTATCTATGACAACATCGTGACATGTTATGTAATGAAATTTAACTTATTAGTTTCTCTCATAACTTCAATTTTATTAATGGTATAATCAAAATCATAACAGTCACAGATAATAGAAAATATCCCAAAATGCCTGCTATTATTATCCTGGTAACATCGGGTCACATATGCTAGTAAGGTATATTAAGTTATATTTATAGTATTTAAAAAAAAATTCACGTTTGCAGATGGTAGAACAGTATATTATTAATTTTTTTATTTTATTGTAAAGAAGGAGACTGGAACAGAGCATGATGTCTTCAAGAGAACTGTTTCATTGGACGCGTCTTCTAAGGGGGCTCAGTGCCCTTGACTGTGGTCAAATCTTGTGAATTTTGAACCACTTCCTGATGTACAAATGAACTGAGACTTTGTGCACTTAACCACCCCCCCACGAAAATGCAACCAGTGAGGATAAGATAATTGAAAATAAAGACTACAACGTAAACATAAAACAATACACAAATACTTACTTAAAAGAGATAAATTAAAGAAAATTAAAATTAAAGAAAACAGAAAAAAAAACAACAAAAAAAACCTCTTCTCCAAAAAGGTTCTAAAATGTACACAATAGAGTCCCCCCACAAAACTTCAAAGTTGTTACAGTTACATATCTAAAAAGGGGAATGTGAGACGCCAATGAACTCAACATTCTTGGTTTCAGCTCAACTGGAGAGCAGGAAGTGGGTCAAAATTCTTATGCAAGATAAGACCACGCATAAACTCACAAACAGACGCAGCAACATAAGAAAAAAGTCATATGACATCATCATATTTCATGGGCGCCCCACTTGTTTTAGTCATATTACTGTAATAACCCTTAAGTTGTTTGGGGGGGGGGGGTATTTATTTTATACATTTTAGTAGATTTTTGGAAATGCATGTTTACAAAAAATAATTCTTTAATATATTATTACATTTTAAAATAGAGTTGCAGCAAGAAATGTAAGGAAGGTAACAATTGATTAGCGGAATAAGGCTCACGTACATTTGAGAAAAAAGTCTATTCGGTTCCTAGAGTTAATCTGAAAGAACAATTAGTAAAGACTTCTTTACCTGAAGAGGATGGAAACGCAAAAAAGCAGGTCAAAACATGTCAGGGACATGAGGAAGATGTGTGTTGTGTCCTTTCGAATGTCGTGGCATGCGAGTACAACTAAAGTGATGACGTTACCACACATTCCAAAAATAGCTATGACGTGAATGACGAAACAGTTAATAACTGTGTCAATGATGAGGAAGGCGGTGTCATCAAGGGTCAAGACGTCACCGGCGCTCAGCGTCACCGGGGTGTTTAACGTCACAGAATTGGAACCACTGGCAAAGTATTCATTTCTTGATGTGAGTTCTGGCCGAGGTTTGTCTGAGTCCGTGCTGACAACGGTCGCATTCATCCTTATAGAAAGGTAACTTTCAAGCTGTCAGACAGGAATGAGCAGTTCGATTATAATTATCACTTGGCACTTGGGCCAGATCTGACCGGTTTCTCGCAGGATTTTATTGGTCATTGTAGCAGTAGCCTGATAATTCTGTTATCTTCTGATAGCACTGATACGGTCTGATGGTTACTGCATCTTTCGCGAGCTATTTAGAACTTTCCCCAGTTCCTGCCTTCATTCTGTCTGCCTAATCCAGCTATTGTAAGCTCTTTAGTTCCTGCCTTCATTCTGTCTGCCTAATCCAGCTATTGTAAGCTCTTTAGTTCCTGCCTTCATTCTGTCTGTTTGTTCAGCTATTGTCAGCTATTTAGTTCCTGTCTTTATTCTGTCTGCATATTCCAACTATTGCCAGCTATTTAGTTCCTGCGTTTTTTCTGTCTGCATATTCCAACTATTGCCAGCTATTTAGTTCCTGCCTTTATTCAGTCTGCATATTCCAACTATTGCCAGCTATTTAGTTCCTGCGTTTTTTCTGTCTGCATATTCCAACTATTGCCAGCTATTTAGTTCCTGCCTTTATTCAGTCTGCATATTCCAACTATTGCCAGCTATTTAGTTCCTGCCTTTATTCTGTCTGCATATTCCAACTATTGCCAGCTATTTAGTTCCTGCGTTTTTTCTGCCTGCATATTCCAACTATTGCCAGCTATTTAGTTCCTGCCTTTATTCTGTCTGCCTATTCCATCTGTTGTCAGCTATTTAGTTCCTGCCTTTATTCGGTCTGCATATTCCAACTATTGCCAGCTATTTAGTTCCTGTCTTTATTCTGTCTGCCTATTCCAGCTATTGTCAGCTATTTATTCCTGCCTTTATTCTGTCTGCCTATTCCAGCTATTGCCAGCTATTTAGTTCCTGCCTTTATTCTGTCTGCATATTCCAACTATTGCCAGCTATTTAGTTCCTGCCTTTATTCTGTCTGCATATTCCAACTATTGCCAGCTATTTAGTTCCTGCCTTTATTCTGTCTGCCCATTCCAACTATTGCCAGCTATTTAGTTCCTGCGTTTTTTCTGTCTGCATATTCCAACTATTGCCAGCTATTTAGTTTCTGCCTTTATTCAGTCTGCATATTCCAACTATTGCCAGCTATTTAGTTCCTGCCTTTATTCTGTCTGCATATTCCAACTATTGCCAGCTATTTAGTTCCTGCGTTTCTTCTGCCTGCATATTCCAACTATTGCCAGCTATTTAGTTCCTGCCTTTATTCTGTCTGCCTATTCCAGCTATTGCCAGCTATTTAGTTCCTGCCTTTATTCTGTCTGCCTATTCCAGCTATTGCCAGCTATTTAGTTCCTGTCTTTATTCTGTCTGCCTATTCCAGCTATTGCGAGCTATTTAGTTCCTGCCTTTATTCTGTCTGCATATTCCAACTATTGCCAGCTATTTAGTTCCTGCCTTTATTCTGTCTGCATATTCCAACTATTGCCAGCTATTTAGTTCCTGCCTTTATTCTGTCTGCATATTCTAACTATTGTCAGCTATTTAGTTCCTGCCTTTATTCTGTCTGCCTATTCCATCTGTTGTCAGCTATTTAGTTCCTGCCTTTAATCTGTCTGCATATTCCAACTATTGCCAGCTATTTAGTTCCTGCCTTTATTCTGTCTGCCTATTCCAACTATTGTCAGCTATTTATTCCTGCCTTTATTCTGTCTGCCTATTCCAGCTATTGCCAGCTATTTAGTTCCTGGCTTTATTCTGTCTGCATATTCCAACTATTGCCAGCTATTTAGTTCCTGCCTTTATTCTGTCTGCATATTCCAACTATTGCCAGCTATTTAGTTCCTGCGTTTTGTCTGTCGGCATATTCCAACTATTGCCAGCTATTTAGTTCCTGCCTTTATTATGTCTGCCTATTCCAGCTATTGCCAGCTATTTAGTTCTTGCCTTTATTCTGCCTGCCTATTCCAGCTATTGCCAGCTATTTAGTTCCTGCCTTTATTCTGTCTGCCGATTCCCTCTGTTGTCATTTATTGACTGCTAGGGTGCTTTGGTATCTTGATTCTGTTCACAAGTTAAATTATACAGTTCTTTGCAAGGCACAGTAAATATCAAAACGAGGTGCACTTCTGTTTGTTTAAAATCTTCTTTCAAACTTTGATCTGTTTACCTTGTTTGTCTTAACGGTATAATTCTAATGTAATCTTGGGTGTTTTGTTTTTATAATAGCACAGCGAGTGAATGGAATCTAACGAGAAAATTAGGAATGTTATTTTGAATCAGATTTATGGTCATGTTTAAAGTGAATCTGTAACACGGCTGACTGATCCTGGCATGGAAACTAATTCCCCCTTCATGCCCTTTGTCTTGACGCTAAGTGAATCATCTGCCAGTCTGTATCAACTCGTGCACAGTGCAGACCAATTTGTGTCATGCCTACGTCTGAGACACATTCAGTAATTATAGTTTTTATATTGTGTTTTTGGGGATTAAAGAAAAAAATATATATATGTTTGATACGTCACATGCTTGTTATAATTAATCCTTCAACTTGATGACTACAAAAATTGACTTCTAGAAATGTTCGTGCTGCTAATTTCACCATTTACGCCCTGGGAATTTTCGTTTAAATACAAGTCCGGCACGGTAATTGTACTGCACTCAACTCTGTCTAAGAAATGAATTATTTAATTTAACTCCAGCAGATCAGTGGGCCATATTGGGTGGAAAAGGGTGTGTGTGTGGGGGGGGGGGGGGGGTGTAAAACGTGCCATTCCCTAACCACATTTTCAATATTGCTTTAAAAAGATCATTTCCAGGTATAGTCTATTAACAAATATATGGTTACTTAAGAGATACTTATACGGTGACCCACCCCACCCCCAACCCCAGCTATTTTACTCCTCAATTTGTGATATGGATATCCGCCGATGGGAGCTCATCAAATACACCATGCTCCATTAACGTGATACTGATAGCACCGCAATACACCATGCTCCATTAACGTGATACTGATAGCACCGCAATACACCATGCTCCATTAACGTGATACTGATAGCACCGCAATACACCATGCTCCATTAACGTGTGCTGATAGCACCGCGTCTGCCAGCTGGCCGTTATTAACGTCCTACTAAATTATAAGTCCATCAAAGTGGTTCTCAATTCGAATATTGATTATTAAACTAATTATCGTTGCGTTAATATTAAAATACAAAAAATCGATATCTTCCATTCAATCACCAACATTTGTTCTTAAAAAAGCAATCTTCAGATATTGATTAAACGTGTGTACTAAAATGCCCTCCAACCCACTTTTCCCAGCACCCAACAAAACTGGTATAATACATATTCACCCTCCGTTGGAACCAAATCGAATTCGTCACGCTACATGAACTGAAATTGGTAGACACGCCTCAGTGAAGTTGGCGTAACTTTTCTTCCGACTACATTGTACGTCCATTATCCTTGACTCCATGATGACTACCTGTGAGAGGCCAACAACAATTGAAGGGGAGGGTTTGAAAATGAAAGTCTAAGGGGACTGTGTTACAATGACAGTTGAAGGGGACTGTGTTACAATGACAGTCTGAGGGGACTGTGTTACAATGACAGTCTGAGGAGACTGTGTTACAATGACAGTCTGAGGGGACTGTGTTACAATGACAGTCTGAGGAGACTGTGTTACAATGACAGTCTGAGGGGACTGTGTTACAATGACAGTCTGAGGAGACTGTCTTACAATGACAGTCTGAGGGGACTGTGTTACAATGACAGTCTGAGAGGACTGTGTTACAATGACAGTCTGAGGGGACTGTGTTACAATGACAGTCTGAGGAGACTGTGTTACAATGACAGTCTGAGGAGACTGTGTTACAATGACAGTCTGAGGAGACTGTGTTACAATGACAGTCTGAGGGGACTGTGTTACAATGACAGTCTGAGGGGACTGTGTTACAATGACAGTTGAAGGGGACTGTGTTACAATGACAGTCTGAGGGGACTGTGTTACAATGACAGTCTGAGGAGACTGTGTTACAATGACAGTTGAAGGGGACTGTGTTACAATGACAGTCTGAGGGGACTGTGTTACAATGACAGTCTGAGGGGACTGTGTTACAATGACAGTCTGAGGGGACTGTGTTACAATGACAGTCTGAGGGGACTGTGTTACAATGACAGTCTGGGGGGACTGTGTTACAATGACAGTCTAAGGGGACGGTGTTACAATGACAGTCTAAGGGGACGGTGTTACAATGACAGTCTAAGGGGACGGTGTTACAATGACAGTCTGAGGGGACGGTGTTACAATGACAGTCTAAGGGGACGGTGTTACAATGACAGTTGAAAAAAGGAGGGGTGACTCTGTTACAAAGACATATCAAGCGATCTCTGTCTCAAAGTCATTTGAAAGGGGGGGGGGGAGATTTATTACAAAGTGTCATTACCTTTGGTTTGCAATTTAAAGATGAAGAGTTCCAAATAAATACAGATGAATTTTGGTTCGGGGCAAATTTGTTTGGACCAAATTTATTCCATTTTAATTTTAGGGCTTACCGTAGTGGTGTAGTAGTGTAAGGACTTTTCAAAAACTGAAACTAGATCGTGGCATGCCTCGCCAAATGACAGAATCGATGACGTTTATATATGTTGAACTTAACACTGACACATGACTATGTGGTTCAGGGCTGCTACTTTATGAATATCGTCACCATCATGCAGACTTTTAGCTGAATTACCCGCGTGTTTGTGGAATTCCATAAATGATGGGCTTTAAATGGTGAAACAAACGGATTTAGAAAAAAATGTTTTTTATATAGCTACACGCAGCAACATACATGTAACTAGGAGTCAATGTTCTCCTCCGAGGAATGCAGCCCAGATTGCCATCCTATGATGTGTCGCGTGAGCTATTTGCTGAAGTGTTACTTGATCGGAAGGACGCCATAAGTATAATATATATATATATGTTTTTGTTCATGGTTCGTCCGTTGAAGATCGACGATGACCATCGAGTCGTCCGCTGACTGATGACTTTTGTTTAAAACGAGGAAGATTTGCGCGGCGTCAACCTCACTCTCTCGTCCGGGCTCACAATCTCCAGTGGCAGGACTCATTGTCCAGTGATGGGTACGGTTGAAGGAATTGTCATTGTATGCTCCTTACGGGACTCCAAGTCCTGGTTTGAATTCAGAGTTTCCTTCTCTTAGATGAGTTGCCGACCAAGGTTAACGAGTCTCATCCACCATGTTATTGCTTGACTGGTCTTTGGCTGAAATTGAACTCCAGAACACAAACTTGAGTTTGCTCAGTTTAGACCATTCGACCATCCAGTCGAGTATACACCCTGCCTAACTACAAAATCATCTCTTGAAACCTTATCGTTAGTCAACACATTATTACCCCCAAAAAATTAATATAAATAAAATAATAAATATCATAAACCTGTTTATAAAATAAAACCTCCCATTAACAACCATGACATCATAATATGATGCATAGTGTCAATGAACACTTTTAGTTTTAAGTATTTTATTTCACAGAGTTAACAGGACAAATAGCTGACTTAGGCTGTTAGAATCGTGGCTGTCCAATCATGAACTTTAATTTAGTAGTAGGAATTACCCGACCTTGAAAGCTGTCAAGGAAAACTGGAACAAAAAAGGATAGCAATCAAAACAGTGAACGTATCGGCGAGATGTCTTCCTCAGCGAATAAAAAACAGGAAAACCAAACCTCTCTGATACTACAGTTCAGCTAAGTGTTTATTTTATGTTATGTAGTTTTAACTGTTGTTTTTCTAACGAAGAAGGCATCTTGTCGACACGTTTGTTATTTTGTTGCCTCCTAATTTTCAGGTTTTCCCATACTTTGTTTCGCTTATCTCCCGGAAAGCTGTACCCTAGACGTGGAGAAGACCTTGTCTGGAAAGCTGTGTCCCTAAGTCTACAGAAAGCGAGCAACATTATACCCTTAAGTGTACAGTAACCGAGGAACTCTGTGCCCCTAAGTCTGCAGTAACCGAGAATCAGTGTACCCTTAAGATCAAAGTAACTGACGAACAGTTTACATTTAAGTCCACTGTAAATGAGTGAACCATATAGTCAAGGTCTCACCATCTCCGTGGTCAGCCGGCCAGAGACTCACTACCGGTTGTTAAAAAGTTTTCAAACGTAAACATTCACGAAGTTTGAAAAGCTGCATAAAACTTGTAAAATTAGTATGTGAAGGAAGATATTCCTAGCGTTCAAGACAAGTTATCATTTAATATAAGAGCAAAGAGAATTGTGAAGGAAGATATTCCTAGCGTTCAAGACAAGTTATCATTTAATATAAGAGCAAAGAGAATTGTGAAGGAAGATATTCCAAGCGTTCAAGTCAATTTGTCATTTAATATAAGAGTAAAGAGAATTGTGAAGGAAGATATTCCTAGCGTTCAAGAGAATTTATCATTTAAGATAAGAGTAAAGAGAATTGTGAAGGAAGATATTCCTAGCGTTTAAAACAAGTTATCATTAAACATAAAAGTAAAGAGAATTGTGAAGGAAGATATTCCTAGCGTTTAAAACAAGTTATCATTTAACATAAGAGTAAAGAGAATTGTGAAGGAAGATATTCCTAGCATTCAAGAGAATTTATCATTTAAGATAAGAGTAAAGAGAATTGTGAAGGAAGATATTCCTAGCGTTTAAAACAAGTTATCATTAAACATAAGAGTAAAGAGAATTGTGAAGGAAGATATTCATAGCGTTCAAGACAATTTATCATTTAATATAAGAGCATAGAGTGACTCGTGTTGTTTTTTGTTTGTTTGTTTGGGGGGTGGGGGGTGTTTACATCACACTGTCAACCAAATGCAAAAAGTGTATAAATATATTTTACTTTGTAAATGTTAAATGAAAGACAGCAGGTAGTTCTTGATATAGGAAATGGTTGAAGAGAATTGTGTAGCATTGACATTAAGTCATCTAATATTAACAAAAAAATAATTTGAAAATAAATTTTGGTTATACCTAAATTTTTATTCAAGTCATTCTATTAAATAGAAATAATTGAAACTTGAATGTTGTTTTAATTGTTACTAGGAATGTTTGTCGAAAGATAATAGTCGCTGTTAATGCTTTATTGATGAAATGAATTTTTTGACATTTTGTGTGTCCCACACACACAATTACTAGTGTCAGTAGTTGTCGCGAGTAACAATACGCCTCCTTGTAGCCATATAAAGCTAGGTAGCTGAAGTTAGATTTTGATTAAATTTTCAATTGGTCTGACACTTCAGCACATATTTTGCAAGAGCTTTAAGAGTCCATGGATGTGCCAGGTCACCAGGTGGATGTGCCATGTCGCTAGGTAGACGTGCCAGGGCGCCAAGTGGCTTTGCCAGGTCCACAGGTGGATGTGCCAGGTCGCAAGGTGGATGTGCCAGGTCACCAGGTGTATGTGCCAGTTCGCCTTGTGGAAGTGCCAGGACGCCATGTGGATATGCCAGCTCGCCCGGTGCATGTGCCAGGTCACCAGGGGGATGTGCCAGGTCACCAGGTGGATGTGCCAGATCGCCACGTACGATAGGGTTTCCGTTGATCGGAGGAGAAGAATCAAGCGTAATTTTTTTTAGATTTACCTCGTTTCATAAGGTTCAACCACTCCTTTAACTAGTCACAACTTTAAGCCCCTTAAATATCCAAGCAAGATGTTGCAGGATCCACGCAACTGTTCCGGAATTAGAGAAAACACTCCCAATATATGCATAAAGAATTTAATTTTAGCTTACTGAATTGCACCAGACACCATACAATGTGATGTTTCTATAATCTATACAAAAAAACAAAAGAAGAATGTAAAATTAAAAAAAAAGAGGCTTTAAAAAATTTTTGACTTTGAATTTCTAACTAGGATCCTGCAGCCTTGCTTGAGGTGTTAGAAAAACAACTCAATAACATCTGTTTATCTTTATGACCATTGTCACAGTGAAGCTGAGCTGTCCTTGGACTCAAAACAGGTTTTAGAAAATTTGGCACCCTAGGCAAGGTCAGCTACTTTCTACCAGCAACCTGAAAAAAAAATGAAATGAAATAAAATATATATATATATATATATAATAAAAAAAAAATAACTGCCAATATCAAAAATCAACCTAAAGAACAGAAATAAATAAAATACAGGGAAACTGCGTTATATGCATGTCAAGAAAATAAATAGAGGAACAAGATGTGTTTAGATAAATAGTGGAACATGGTATGTTGAGTTGAATAAGGGAACAGGATTTTTTTAGATACATAATAGAGCAAGATGTGTTGAGGTAAATATTGGAATGAGATGTGTTTAGATTAAAAATTCAAACAAGATGTGTTTTGGTAAATAGTGGAACAAGATGTGTTTAGATAAATAGAGGAACAAGATGTGTTTAGGTAAATAGTTGGTCAAGATGTGTTTAGGTAAATAATGGAACAAGATGTGTTTAGGTAAATAGTGAAACGAGATAAGTTTAAGAAATAGTGGAACAAGTATGGTTTAGATAAATAGTGAAACAAGATAAGTTTAAGTAAAAAATGGAAGAATATGTGTTTAGGTAAGTAGTGGAAAAAATATGTGTTTAGATAAATAGTGGAACAGCATGTGTTTATGTTAGTAGTAAAAGAAAATGTGTATAAACAAATAGTGAAACAAGATCTGTTTAGGTAAATAGTCGAACAAGATTGTTTAGGTAAAAAGTGGAACAAAAAATTAGGAACAATTAGGTAAGTAGTGAAGAAAGATGTGTATAGTTAAATTCTAGAACAAGATGTGTTTAGATAAATAGTGGAAATAGATGTGTTTTGAAACAAATGGTGGAAAAAATATGTTTTGGTAAATAGTGGAACAAGATACGATTTTGTAAATGGTGAAACAAGACATGTTTAGATAAATATTGGAAAAAGATGTGGAACAAGATGTGTATAGTATAGGTAAATAGTAAAACAGGATGCGTTTAGGTAAATTATGGAGCATGATGTTTTTAAATATTAGTGGAACCAGATATGTTTAAGTTAGCAATGGAACAAGATATGTTTAGGTGAATATTAGAACAAGATTTGTTTATGTAAATTGAGGAACACAAGATATGATTAGGTAAGTAGGGGAAAAATATGTGGAACAAAAAGTGTTTAGTAAGTAGTGGAACAAGAAGGTTTAGAAAAATAGTTTAACTAATGTGTTTAGATTAATAGTGGAACAAGATGTGTTTAGTTAAATAGTGGAACAAGATATGTTTAGCTAAATAGTGAAACAATATGTGTTTAGATAAATAGTGGAAAAAAGGTTTTTAGTTAAATAGTGGAAGAAAATGTGTTTAGATAAATAATGGAACAAGTTGTGTTTAGGTAAATAAGGTAAGAATATTTTTTTGATAAATAGTAGAACAAGATATTTTTGGGTAAATTGTGGAAAAAGATGTGTTTATTTAATAGTGGAACAAGATTTGTTTAGATAAATAATGGAAGAAGATTTGTTTAAATATATAGTAGAAATAAAATATGTTTAGTTAAATAGTGAAACAAGATGTGTTTAGTTAAATAGTGGATCCAAATGTTTAGAAGTAAATAGTGGAACAAGATGTGTTTAGATAAATAGTGGAACAAGGTATGCTGAGCTAAATAAGGGAACAATATGTTTTTAGATAAATAATAGAGCAAGATGTGTTTAGATAAATAGTGGAACAAGATGTTTTTAGGTAATTATTGGATCAAAATGTGTTGGGGTAAATATTGGAATGAGATGTGTTTAGATTAAAAATTTCAAACAAGATATGTTTAGATAAATAGTGGAACAAGATGTGTTTAGATAAATAGAGGAGCAAGATGTGTTTATGTAAATAATTGGTCAAGATGTGTTTATGTAAAAAATGGAACAAGATGTTTTTAATTACATAGTGAAACGAGATAAATTTAAGAAATAGTGGAACAAGTAGTGTTTAGTTAAATAGTGCAATAAGATGTGTTTAGTTACATAGTTGAACAAGATATGTTTAGATAAATAGTGAAACAAGATAAGTCTAAGTAAAAAATGGAAGAACATGTGTTTAGCTAAATCGTGGAACAGCATGTGTTTATGTTAATAGTGGAAGAATGTGTTTAAATAATAGTGGAACAAGATGTATTTAGGTAAATAGTCGAACAAGATGTGTTTAGGTAAAAAGTGGAACACGATGTGATTAGGTTAAGTAGTGAAGAAAGATGGGTATAGTTAAATTCTAGAACAAGATTTGTTTAGATAAATAGTGGAAAAAGATGTGTTTTGAAACAAATGGTGGAAAAAATATGTTTTGGTAAATAGTGGAACAAGATACGATTGTTTTAATAGTGAAACAAGAAATGTTTAGATAAATATTGGAACAAGATGTGGAACAAGATGTGTATAGGTAAATAGTAAAACCAGATGTGTTTAGGTAAATTATGAAGCATGGTGTTTTTAAATAAATAGTGGAACCAGATGTGTTTAGGTAAGTAGTGGAACAAGATATGTGTAGGTGAATATTAGAACAAGATTTGTTTTGGTAAATAGGGGACCAAGATATGTTTAGGTAAGTAGTGGAAAAATATGTGGAGCAAAATGTATTTAGCAAGTAGTGGAACAAGAAGGTTTAGAAAAATATTTAACAAGATGTGTTTATATTAATAGTGGAAGAAGATGAGTTTAGATAAATAGTTGAACAAAATGGTTTAGTTAAATAGTGGAACAAGATGTGTTTAGATAAATAGTTTAACAGAATGTGTTTAGTTAAATATTGGAACAAGATATGTTTAGATAAATAGTTGAACAATATATGTTTATATAAATATTGGAAAAAGGGATTATAGTTAAATAATGGAAGAAAATGTGTTTAGATAAATAGTGGAACAAGATGTGTTTAGGGAAATAAGGTAAAACGAAATTTTTTTGATAAATAGTACAACAAGATATTTTTGGGTATATAGTGGAAAAAGATGCGTTTAGATATGTAATGGAACAAGACGTGTTTTTAATAGTGGAACAAGATGTGTTTAGATACATAATGGAAGAAGATGTGTTTAAATATATAGTAGAAATAAAATGTGTTTAGTCAAATAGTGAAACAAGATGTTTTTAGTTAAATAGTTTATCCAAAATATTTTGAGGTAAATAGTGGAACAAGATGTATTTAGGTAAATAATTAAACAAGATGTATTTTGATAAATGATCCAACAAGATTTGTTTAGAAGTGTAGTGAAACAAGATGTATTTATGTAAATAGTGGAACAAGATGTGTTTAGATAAGAGTTGAATAAGATGTGTTTAGTTAAGTAGTGTAACAAGATGTGTTTAGATTAATAGTGGAACAACATATGTTTAGGTAAATAGTAGAACAAGATGTGTTAAGATAAACAGTGGAACAAAATATATGAGATAAATTATGGAAGAAGATGTGTTTAGATAAATAAAGGATCAAGATGTTTTTAGGTAAACAGTTGAACTAGATGTGTTTAGATAAGTAGGGGAACAAGATATTTTTATGTTAATAGTGGAGCAAGATTTGCTTTGATAAATATTAGAACAAGATATGTTTTGGTAAATAGTGGAACAAGATGTGTTTAGATAAGTAGTGGAACAAGATGTGTTTAGTTAAATAGTGGAACAAGATGTGTTTAGACAAGTAGTTGAACAAGATGTGTATAGCTAAATAGTGGAACAAGATGTGTTTACATAAATAGTTGGATAATATGTGTTTATATAAATAATGGAACAAGATGTGTTTAAATAAGTATTGGAACAAGATGTATTTAGGTAAATATTGAAACAAGATATGTTTATATAAATAGTGGAACAAGATGTGTTTAGATAAATATTTGAATAAAATGTGTTTAGATAAATAGTGGAACAAGATGTGTCTAGGTAAATAATTGATTAAGATATATTTCGTTTTCACACAAATAAATAATTTTGAAAAAAAACAAAACAATAACATTTATATATTACCTTCTCAGAGTAATTTCTATTTCAAGGACATCTGATACTATTCTTGACTATGTAGCCGTGAGATTTGAACGTTTAGACATCTGCAGCCGTGTGCTGTGAAGGTTTTGGCATCTGCAGCCGTTCGATAAGAATGTTTGTAAACTCTGCAGCCGTGCGAATCAAGGTATGGGGACTCTGCAGCTGTGCGATGCGAAGTTATGCAGACACTGTAGCCGTGCGATGTGAAGGTATAAAAACTGTGTAGTCATACGATGTGAAGGTATGGAGACTGTAGCCTAACGATGGGAAGGAATGGAGACTGTAGCCTAGCGATGGGAAGTTATGGAAGCTATAGCCTAGCGATTAGAAGGTATGGCGACTTTAGCCTAGCGATGGGAAGGTATGGAGACTATAGTCGTGTGATATGAAAGTAAGGAAACGATAGCCATACGATGTGAAGGTATAAAGTGTAAAATAAATCTGTAGACGGGGAGATTCTATGCGGTATATAGGCTGTTAAGTGTTTCTTAAGATGGCTTCTTTGTATAAAACTATCAATGTTGTTGATCAGTACTGTGCAATTTTGAGGGGAGAATTTTAATCTTCTGAAATATATAGTGTGCGCCTCTGAGGTCTTCCTCTCAAGTCGGCTGCCAATTGTTCGCCTTACAGTAACCCTTGCCCTGGGTATGTACATACATATATACAAACACCTTCCATTTGAAGTCAATATGCTAGTAAACATTAAGTAAATCATATTTAATACTTTTCCCTCACTAGCCAATATAAACGTATTTAACTCGTACCCATTTTAAGTTTTCAGTGGAGAAACTAGACTTGCACATATAGTAAGCCGGTTGAAGTGAATTTAAAAAAAAATAGAAACATACTATTTTTGCCTGGCATAATGACTAATATTTTATGACAGTAGTGAGTCGGCTCAATGATAAATTGTCAACAAATGCCTCCCCACTTCTACAATATTCTCCCCAGGTCTGTTAATTATAGCAGGAAGATCGATTGTTCTTCCCGAGATAAATGTCTCGTGCCGTAGAATGCAGCGTTCCAAAAGAGAGCGTCTGTCTCCCAAGCATGGATTCGATAAGAATTGCGATGATTGATGTTTAAAAGGGTCATTACTACAAACAAGACGACGTCAGACACCCTGACAGTAAATGATTAGCAATAGGACCTGGTTCGGATGCGAAACCTGAAAATAAATGAGAAGAATTATGTTAACTACATGGGGGAAGACAATGTAAGGGGAAATCAATTGCGTCAATAACAGAGTGTCCCAGCCAGTGATATCTCTTGACCAGATGTTTAGATCAACACGGGTTTGGCCGGCTGTCCAGATCAACACGTGTTTGACCGGCTGTCCAGATCAACACGTGTTTGACCGGCTGTCCAGATCAACACGTGTTTGACCGGCTGTCCAGATCAACACGGGTTTGTCCAGCTGTCCAGATCAACACGGGTTTGTCCAGCTGTCCAGATCAACACGGGTTTGTCCAGCTGTCCAGATCAACACGGGTTTGTCCAGCTGTCCAGATCAACACGTGTTTGACCTGCTGTCCAGATCAGCACGTGTTTGACCGGCTGTCCAGATCAACACGGGTTTGTCCAGCTGTCCAGATCAACACGTGTTTGACCGGCTGTCCAGATCAACACGGGTTTGTCCAGCTGTCCAGATCAACACGTGTTTGACCGGCTGTCCAGATCAACACGTGTTTGACCGGCTGTCCAGATCAACACGTGTTTGTCCAGCTGTCCAGATTAACGCAAGTTTTTCGGGATCTTCCACGCATGTCCGATTACAAGGGAGGCTTTCCTATAAATAGCTGGCTGTTTATATGTCTTGTGTTTTGGTATGGGGGTGCGGGCCACTATTGGAAATATGCTGATAATTATCACTAGGAAAATGATTTTGGTTACTTCCAAATATGAATCTATCTTGACATTTAGGATTAGGAAGTTAAACAGACTTTCATGTTCAAATAACAAAATAAACCTCTCAAGTTCAACTGAGTTGCATTAGGCAAAAAAATAATTGGAAAAGACACTTTGTTTTAGTAACACCTAACATAGTTGTCCCTATAAACAACAGTTTTTCACTAGGTAATAGACGAATTTCATAAATAAATATAATAAAATCTAAACTAAGCACTGTGCTACTACGGTAGATTTAAGAAAAACTAGGATTTATAAGAGCAAAATGGTCAGTTAAAGCAGTGCCCCCCAAACGGTGGTCCGTGGACCGGCATCGGTTCGCGTGCCTTACGTTACAGGTCCAGAGAGCATGAATCTTAATGTTTAAATAGAAAGAAAATGTAATTAATAAATCTGGCACCGGTCCCTGGTGCAGTTTCGAAACTAGTCCACCGGTCCCTGGTGCAGTTTCGAAACTAGTCCACCGGTCCCTGGTGAGTTTTCGAAACTAGTCCACCGGTCCCTCGTGAGTTTTCGAAACTAGTCCACCGGTCCATGGTGCGGTTTCGAAACTAGTCCACCGGTCCCTGGTGAGTTTTCGAAACTAGTCCATCGGTCCCTGGTGAGTTTTCGAAACTAGTCCATCGGTCCCTGGTGAGTTTTCGAAACTAGTCCACCGGTCCCTGGTGAGTTTTCGAAACTAGTCCACCGGTCCCTGGTGAGTTTTCGAAACTAGTCCACCGGTCCCTGGTGAGTTTTCGAAACTAGTCCACCGGTCCCTGGTGAGTTTTCGAAACTAGTCCACTGGTCCCTGGTGAGTTTTCGAAACTACTCCATCGGTCTGTGAAACAAAAAGTTTGGGCACGCTGAGTTAAAAGACCAAGACAGATAACGCATGCGTGTCAAACAAAGCCGAAGAACTCATGCGCGTGGAACACAGCCAAAGAAGTCATGCGTGTGAATCAGAACCGTGCCCCCCACAGATACGCTCCTACAAAATTTCTTCGAATCGTGACCAATAGTCGCACGCTCAGCAGCACGCGCAAGTAAACAAATGCGCCGCTCATCCTTCCAAGATTGGCTTACAAGTGGTGGAGTGTCAGCTGCCAGGTTGCACCCTATGTTTTGGACTCGCGCCTCAGCGGTTATTCTAATCAGTTGACTAATTTCAGAGAAAAAAAAAAAGGGGGAGGGGGGTGGGTGGGTTGCATGTCACGATAATCACCAAACCGTGTCTGCCTTCCACACGACCACCACCTTGTTAGTTTGCACAGTTCTTTTTTTTAATGAGTACCTTACTAAGGTTAGACCAACACTGACGTCAGCAGCTATCAATTAAAACGGTTGGGTTCAATCTTCCGTAAATATTTCATGAACATTTCTCTTTGTTTGTTTCACGACTCTCTTGAACACCCCCCCCTCTTCTTTTTTTTCACTTTTTTTCCCCAAATGTTTACCAATAAAATCAGACCTCAAAGATTGTTGCCTGTTTCCTACCACGTGATCCGTTAATTAGAACCTGTAGTTTGTTTATTTTTATTTTCACCCGTTCATAATTATTTCAACCATTCGCGGGTCATGGATTAATTTCTACCCCCACCCCCTTCCTCTATTACCAATGACGTGACTGACAAAGATTGACGTTTCAAGTGTCACAACAAGAAGCTCTCATTGGTTCACTGGGCCGGTGAGTCAAGGCGAGATTTTAGCTGTATCCAAATGCGTAGATTTGTTGTCCAAACTTTCTAAGTCATTAAAAAAAAAAAAAAGATCAAATTCCATGTTATCCCTGAAGGGTTCGGATGGGTTTCGTGGAATGATATTTTTCTTGGAAATTGTGCAACGTCAAAGTCTAGAGCTCAACCATAAATGTATGTTACACATGTAGAGGGCAGAAGCGCACACTCTGACATCAAAGACTGTATTGGATTTTACAAGCGGGGGTCTAAGGGTTTAGTGGTGCTGAACACAGATGTAGTGTTACCTCTACATTTACATTAAGTACAACACAAGCTTCACACCATGGCCGCGTCTGATAACAACGCCAGTGTTAACTTTCTTGTGACAAAATTACCGTCAAGAACTGTGGATTTTTGGGGTGAGTCCAGTGACGCTCTGACGGTGAATTCCACAGTCGTTCACCAGCCACCCGAGTTCATGGACGTCGACGGTGCCACCTACGCGCTCCTCGACGTGGTCATCAATTGTTTCGCTATCAACGTCCTGGCTATTTTTGGAACTTTCGGAAACGTCATCACCCTGGTGGTGCTGGCACGCCACGACGTTAAGAACGATACCACCAATATGTTTCTCATGTCGCTCACCGTATTTGACCTGCTCTTCTGTATCACCATAGCAATGAGGTAACTATTCATAAATTTCGTTAAATATCTATTACCTCCCCCCCCCCATACTTATAAAACAGATTTTTACTAATTGAAGGCAAATATTTCATATTTTGATGAGATATATGTTTTGAAACAGAAATGTTCTCATTCTGTTTTCACTCTTCAGTTTGCTTCAGGGTGCTTCCATTAATTTTGGTACTAGATATTGCCAAACAACCAAACAAAGTGCTAAGAAAATAGGTTGTTCAAGCACACACATTACAATAAAATAATAACTGGTTCAACTACAGAAAGTAAAACCGAAATGACTGAGCCAAGAACACGAAGTTAACCAATATAGCTGAGTTAAC
The DNA here is from genome assembly GCA_964033795.1 of Lymnaea stagnalis. Taxonomy (NCBI): domain Eukaryota; kingdom Metazoa; phylum Mollusca; class Gastropoda; family Lymnaeidae; genus Lymnaea; species Lymnaea stagnalis. The sequence goes on along the minus strand of CAXITT010000730.1, from coordinate 285,873 downwards.
AGCAAGATATTAAATAATTGTAACCTACAAATAAATTAGAGACAAATTTAACAACCCCTCAATTCAAAGTTTTTCGTACCAATGCGGTACGTTTTTTTTTTGTGTGTGTTGCATTCATGTAATTGCAAGATATTCATCATTTGTTAAGAAGCTGTTATGCAAATGGGTAAACTACTCGAAAAAAATAAATATTTCCTTCATTTTCCTCTTCAAAATTAAATTTTATTTTTACTGCATACTCAATTACGTCATATTTACAAAGCATATAGCAACAACTGAAAATAAATCTCCACACCAAAACACGCTCCCATTGAACAAATGATGTTTCATTATTCGTTTTCCCCTTGGGAAACCAGGAGAAACTGATTTTGGGGGTCAAGGTTGGGGTTGGTGAGGCTAAACGTTTACAGAATGTGTCGTCATCGGAAACAGATTCGATGGGCCAAGTTTCAGTTCGATAGGATGACTGGAAAATTGCCAATTAGCCGTCTGAAGATTTTCCGTTAAGCACAGAAATACACGAACAAAAGTGAAGTTAATATAAAGGATTTAATTAAAATAAACACATAACAATAAAGGACTTAATTAAAATAAACACTTAACAATAAAGGATTTATATGAAAAAGTTTTACGTATAAATCCTTTATAAGCATTTAAAAAAAAAATTTTTACTCTATATTTATATCCTTACGCCCAAACACGCTTTTACACCACAGATTTTTTGTGGCCAACAGTTTCAGAAAAATGAAAGAAAGTATGACGGACCAAAGGCACTTGCGATATTTTCTTTAAAAAGAATCTCATTTGACGCAGTTATCGGGACTTTTATTTCGTGAAACTAGTTACATAATATTTCCTTCATCTGCCCCTTGAAAGCAAAAGGATATAAAATTGTTTGTTGAAAATTTGATAGAATGTGTTGCCATCGCCAAGAGGCCACGTAGATTTTCAGCGCGATATTTGGACGGTAAGTGCGTTTTTTGATATTTGGACGGGAAGTGCGTTATTTGATATTTGGACGGGAAGTGTTATTTGATATTTGGACGGTAAGTGGGTTTTTTGATTTTGGACGGGAAGTGTTATTTGATATTTGGACGGGAAGTGCGTTTTTTGATATTTGGACGGGAAGTGCGTTATTTGATATTTGGACGGGAAATGTGTTATTTGATATTTGGACGGGAAGTGCGTTTTTTGATATTTGGACGGGAAGTGCGTTATTTGATATTTGGACGGGAAATGTTTTATTTGATATTTGGACGGGAAGTGCGTTTTTTGATATTTGGACGGGAAATGCATTATTTGATATTTGGACGGGAAGTGCGTTTTTGATATTTGGACGGGATGTGCGTTATTTGATATTTGGACGGGAAATGTTTTATTTGATATTTGGACGGGAAGTGCGTTTTTTGATATTTGGACGGGAAGTGCGTTATTTGATATTTGGACGGGAATGCGTTATTTGATATTTGGACGGGAATGCGTTATTTGATATTTGGACGGGAAGTGCGTTATTTGATATTTGGACGGGAAATGCGTTATTTGATATTTGGACGGGAAATGCGTTATTTGATATTTGGACGGGAAGTGCGTTTTTTTATATTTGGACGGGAAATGCGTTATTTGATATTTGGACGGGAAGTGCGTTTTTTGATATTTGGACGGGAAGTGCGTTTTTTGATAGTTGGACGGGAAGTGCGTTATTTAACCGTCGGAAGCTTTTAATCACACACCCAGACAAAAAAGGAAAAACGCACCACTCAAAACAAAGTGACACTAACCCTAGACACGCCTTGGACTGGTTCTAGATGCACTGTATTCATTAGATCTTCAATTAACGATTTCGGATTCCAAGAAAAAATACCCCAAAAAATATTATCAGTTTTAAATATTATCCCCCCCCCCCATTTTTTTACACTTTAACTTTATTTCTTAATTAACTTTTAAAGAAAAGTTAGCTAAACTTAAAATTTAAATGTTTTTTTTCTTCCTTTCGTTTCCAGAAAAATTCAGTGTGTCGTGAGCTGCTTCGATCGAGCTGCAGGCGTAACTGCGGAGACGCTGGCCGTGGTGTACGTTGTCGTCTTCAACCGGACCCTCACCAACAGTGAGATTTTTGTGGTCGCCGCCATAAGCGTCGAGCGTTTCGTTGCCGTGTGGTTCCCCTTCCGGGTGGCCAGGATTTTTACGCCATGGCGGGTCAAGGCCATCGTCTTCGGCATCGTCGTCGTCACTGTCCTAGCCATGTTTCCGGTCATTTTTTCGTTCACGTATGAATGGACGTTCGACCCCACGCTGAACGCGACGGTCGCCACGCTGATGTTTTCGGAGATGTACACGGAAAATTTCGATCTGTTCAATCTGATTTCATACGTGGGTGTTAACATAACTTTGAATGGGATCCCTTGGCTGGTCGTGGTGGTCTGTGGAATCGCTACAGGGATGAAAGTGGTGCGGCTCGGGAAGCTCCGGAAACGCCTCGTGCGCACGGTGGATACAAACGGGAAGACCCAAAGTGATTCCCAGAAGCCCCACAGGGATAACACCGGGGTTGATCTGAAAGTTGTCAAGATGCTGGGTGTCGTGTGCTTATTCTCGGCCGTCGTCTTCCTGCCCACCATGTTGCTGGACGTCAACAGCTACTTCATTCCCAACTTCATGTTCCACTCCAACCTGTACACTGTCCTGGGATTTTGCATTGACTTGCTTTATACGATGAACGCCTCGGGAAACTTCCTCATCTACGCACTGGTTTCGGACAAGTTTTCCAAGTCCTATGTTGCCGTACTTCGTCAGTGTCGTTTCAAGAGGCGGAATTCCTCATTATAATTGTGTTTACAGTATTCGGAGTTGAAGAGCGCATCATTAACCAGGATCACTCTAATTTATGCGTTTCTTTCCCTTAATAAGGAAAAGAATTCCAAATATTGTTTCAGTTCACTGGGCAAACGTACATGGATTATTATTCCAGATATTACCGCATCCGAAATTTAAAAGTGTGTTTTAAGGTTTTGTTTAATTTAGTTCATTTCTCATTTTTTTACCTGATAATTCTGGTCATGGCCGCTGTCCTAACATTCTGAGAAGCAAAACTATTACATTCATTCTGAGACATTTAGTACTTATTACATTTAATGCCAAGAGTTTTCAGCAGCTTTAACATTCGCTGCCTATAATATCTAGTACTTAGAACATTCGCTTCCTAGAATATCCAGTACTTAGAACATTCGGCGCCTAGAATATTCAGTACTTAGAACATTCGCTGCCTAGAATATTCAGTACTTAGAACATTCGCTGCCTAGAATATTCAGTACTTAGAACATTCTCTGCCTAGGATATTCAGTACTTAGAACATTCGCTGCCTAGAATATTCAGTACTTAGAACATTCTCTGCCTTGGAAATTCAGTACTTAGAACATTCTCTGCCTAGTATATTTTGCACTCAGAACATTCATCACCTCAGATAATTCAAACCAAGAACATTCGCTGCCTACTTTATTATGGGCCTAGAACATTAACTGCCAAGGCTATTCAATACCCGGAAGACCCAGAACATACATTTTCTGTAAGCTAATAATTCTCTTTGTTTTCGAAATAAATCATTTGTCCTGCTATTTCTTGCCACCAATTTGAAATACCTAACAACGTTTGTGGTTTTTTTTTGTTTTTTTGTAATTTTTACTTGTTATCAATGCAGATCCGTTTCGATTGTGATTTCCATAATTAAGGTATATGTCAAATGTCTTTAAGGCTTGGCCGTAAAGAGAAGCATGTTGTACTAACAACAGGGTAAGGACAACCCACAAAGTGCCTTAATGAGTCCTTCTGATCATTACACACAACAATTTAAGCACACGAACATAACCAAATGTGCAAAATTATTGATTTATTCTTGATGCAAATAATTCCCTGTTGATACCGCCTCCAGTTGCCCGTTACACACTTTTGGGTATACATTGAGTTGGCATGTATCACGTGAAGAAAACAGAATTGATTATTTTAATTGTCTGTTTATATCAATAATGAAAAGAGACGCCAATCGATTGAATGATGAACTTCATTTGTGCTAGAGACAGCGGACAGCAACATTTAACGTGAAGTGATGGAAGCGGCGGGGGGAAAGGGGGGGGGGGTTGGGACCTCTGGTTGCTCAACCATGTCATGGGTTGGTCATTCATAACATGTGAGGTGTTCATCAATGACTAGGGGTGGATCATCCATGACTTGGGTTGGTCATCCAAGCCTTGGGTTGGTCATCCATGACTTGGGTTGGTCATCCAAGCCTTGGGTTGGTCATTCATGCCATGGGTTGGTTATTCGTGTCGTGCTTTGGTCATCCATGTCTTGAGTTGGTCATCCATGTCTTGAGTTGGTCATCTATGTACTAAATTAATAAATGTAAAAAAGTATTGCATGCAGTTTTTCAGTTTGAAAATTTTAAACGTTTATGCTGTATTTTTTAGATTTCTGACCATAAAATATGACATACTTAAAAAAATAATAAAAACACATTTTTTTAAAGATAATTCCCTTTTAAAAATTCAAGTAACGCACATTTTAAGAATCCCAAAGAGTGGCCAACCCACCCATCCCTGGCCCCCGATATTCAACCGCAGATTTGTTACACCAACCTTTTTCAGAAAAAGAAATGAAAATATTAGGCACCAAACGAACCTTCGGTCATTATTTTTTAAAGAATCTCATTCCTCGCAGTCATCGGAAAATGTTATTTCGCCGAATCAGTGTCATCATAATTGCTTCATCTTCCCCTGGGTGGACGGGAAGTGGGCCAAAAAGCCGTCCATTGATTTTTTTCAGTCCGCTTCCCAGCCAACCAGCCAGCCCGCCAACCAGCTAGCCATCCAGGAACAAAATCGAAGTTAAAAAAAAAGATTTTAAAAGACACAACCCATTGGCCGCTGTAATACTGATTCCCGTATTCCTAGAGCCTCGGTGCACGGCAAAGTATCGCATATGCTAATAAGTATTCATTAGCAACATTTCTTTGTTCTTAACAGCGGCTTTTAACCTTTGAAAGCCTTTCAAATATGCAATCAAGACTGTTGGAATACACCAGGAGTTTAGTCTTCAGCCCATCCGCCCCCCCCCCCCACGACCTTCTTCTGGCGATCAATTTCTTAAGTGGAAGAAAGTGAGACTAAAACAAACAGACGACCTTCCAGGTTAGGCACGGAGTGAGGAAAGGGGAATGTTTGTATATAGACACAGGGAAATTTGTATACAGACGCAATCAGTGGCGCAGGAGGTGAGATTGGGATGGGTGCTACAGTTTCTCTTTTCTTTTTCTAAATGTCTCGCGATGTCAGCCAGCTGCAATTATTTGTTAGGGAAAATGTGACTAAGTTGTCGGTCCGTCCCTTGCCGCACTTATCCTAGCGACGCCACTGGAAAAAGAAATTATGTTTGTAAATTGACACATGCTATTTGTACACATAGACACAACCTGAATGGATATAGAAACAAGCATTGTGAGTACAAGATCAACACGAATATTTCAACATTAACAACAATGATGTTTGTAAGTAAATACTAGGCATGTTTGTATATTAAAAGTGGCAATGTTGGAACAGTTTAATGATTTACAGGAGAAGGAACAATTTCTTCACATGCCTATTAAGAGCTACAATGAACACCACAGTTCATAGAATTTGAATTATAAAGATTTAGGTTATAAGTAAAAAAAACAGCTTTGCTTATGCATAAAATCTTGCAATGTTGGAACAGTTTAATGATTAACAGAAGAAGGAAGAATGCCTTCACGTACTTATTGGAAGATGCAAAGAAAAGTACAGTTACTAGAATTTGAATTTAAAAAATATATATTAAGAATTTATTGAAAATGTGTGAAATGTCAGCAGAAAATTAAGTAATGTCATAGAATATCTTGCGTCACGGTTGCCAAGTTGCCAACATACGAATCTTTCAGAGCGTCCTTGTGAAAGTCGATATTGAAGGCCCTATCCTTGTTGAACAAGCAGACACATGTCTGAATCGGTTTCAGTTGCAGCACTGTAAGTCCCCGCGCAGGGTGCTTCCATCTTGTGAATAATAATCTATAAGTGTGTCTCGGTTAATTTCAGATGGAACGCACAACAACATGCGCCGTCTCATTTAGCCTTTTCACATCCCAAACACTTTCCTTGAACAATACAGATTTCAGGATTCAGAAATTTCCTATGACCTGAAATGCATTCTTCCCCACTCCACAATCTCAGAAATACCTGCATCGAAAAACATTCCCCACCATGACTCATAATGACCGACACCTCACCATGGAGAACAAACAACAGCGCGTTACTACAATAAGGATTTGGATAGGCATGTAAGAAAGGAAATTCTGATTAAACTATAACCGGAACCTTTATTTATTATTAACAATTATCATTAGTTAAAAATGAAAATTATTACCAAACGGTAATATATTATATATTATATATATATATTATATAAATCAAATATCAACAACTTAGTTATTATTAAACATATAATATACAGATATCAAGACAAGCATGTTATATATATTTTTTTTATTTTGTTCGTTCTTGCACTATGTTTATTATTAAAAAATACGTTTCTCATATCCTCCAGTTAATCTTTACACTGCATGTGGTACTGATAGAGAACATACACATCTTCCCAACACTTCTTATGATGTCATATGTTTTTTGTTTTTTTTTAAAAATCTCTCAAAGTTTGCCAAAATTTTAAAATATTGATTGTCCAGATAACACTAGTTGGACGTTTCAACTTCTACGACCGATCAAAAGATAAAATCTGTAAATAACCCACTACACCTTTCTCTCTCAGGTATACATATTAAATTTGCTCAAACAGCGCGAAACCTGGGTGTCTATTTAGACAGAAAACTATCTATGGAAAAGTACATTAACATTGTTTGCTAGGCACGTTTGCTAAGAGTTGCCCAGAATTAGTCAAATCGTTTGATGCCACCAAGAGGCTGATGTATGCATTCGTGCTATCAACCCATGGACTACTGCAATGCTCTCATGGTGGGTCTTCCAGCTACGCTCCTAGATAAAATTCAAAAAGGAAAGAATAATGCCACTCTCATTGTTTTTCGCAAACGCAAATTTGACCTTGCTAAAACAATTACGAGAGAGTTGCATTGGCTGCCGGTTTGTAGTCGCATAGAGTACAATATTGGAAGTCTGTGCTACCGCTACTTGCATGACCTGGCACCGTCCTATCTCAAAGTACTAATGACGCCTTATGTACCAACTAGACAACTCCGCTCATCCGATAGTGGCAAAATATCGATACCGTGTGCTCGCCTTGAGACTTACAAAAGGCACACTTTCGCATTTGCTGGCCCAACAATTTCAAAAACACTTTGTATCGCTCTCAGACACTGGAGTCTTTCGAAATCGATTTGAAAACATATCTATTTCGAAAACACCTGTTGAGGTGATGTTGTCTACCATCTTTTCCAGCTAACTATCATCTCCTAGATGTATGGTGGCCTGTGTTGTTTATGGTTTCAAGGAAAAAAAAGACCTAGAATGGGTATTCTCGTATGTAGTTTTTGTAATGTTGCGTTGTGTATTTCAATGTGGTAAAATATAGATTATTTCATTTCTCTTTTAATATGGATGACTTTGATCCGCACTTCGAGCCTTTGGGGATGAAACATGATTTTAAAATAAGCTTTATTATTATTATAATTAAGTCTTTAATATACTTAATGTAATGAAATATTGAATAGACAAAAAATTAAGATACTGGAACAAGCAAGAAAACCCTAGAATTGGCAGCAACTACAATTTAGTTTCGTGACAAAGTGACACATTTTCATGTACGCAATTTCTAAAATTAAAATAAAAAATGCCAAGAGCACACCGCAGCCGCAACAATAAAACAAGCCCTTGAGGTACTTGACATCCAGGCGTGAGCCCTCCTGCCTTCCCTCGGCGACACCTCTGTCTTTATTAGTTGAACTGCTTTTCTTACGCAATAGATGACCCAAGACTCCAGATTCCGTCATGCGCAGCAGCTCCTCTGAAATGAGCTCCGAGAGTTTTGAAGTCTTCGGACAAACAAATCCCATGTTGATGGTCATCAAATGGTCTGTAATAATTACGAGACTGGACATATCTTCACTGCGTTCTTTTAAATATTCCAAGTCGCCACTGAAGAAAAACGTGACGAACTTTTCCGTTTTCAATTTGGTGATCTGTTGTTCAAACGTTCCCACGACAGTCGGGTCTGTTTGAGAAAAGTGAATCATTCCATCGTAAAGTCTTTTCAGCGTTGTGCCATCTTTCGCGTTCTTCATGACATTAAAGAATGACGACTCTCCGAAAAGACCCCATTTGTAATCTTCCCTTCTCAAAAGTTCCTCAAACGTTGTGAAGGGGGCGCTGTCTTGGTGACCCACGAGGTCTGCTGTTATGTTTCCCGTGAAGGTTGCCGTCAGGACGAGCACCATAAGGCACCAAGACCACAGCAGCAAGCGTGGCGAAAGATGATTGGGACATGGAACGCTGTCCTGGCTGAATATGGACCCAACAAATGTAAAGAAGATCCCCACGAGGTCATCCATTAATCTGTACTTACTCTGCAAGCAGATGTTATCTCCGACTGGTAGACATTCCAATTGTTTTATAGAAAATGAATGGTTAGATTTATTTCTTCTTTTTTCAGCGTTTCCATCAACCTTGGTCCACATTCCATAGGTTTGGTTAACTGTACAGTTTCTAGAAGAACCGGATGCAAAATCCATATTCCGAGGAACAAAATATAAATATTTAGATCGGTTGTAAATTTTCTCGAATTTTTCTTTGCAATATGTGCAGGAAAAGTTTTTCGGGGTTTGTGTACCAACGCTCCTTACAAGAGCACCGCGTGATCTCGTTTGAGAATCTTTCTTTTGTCCACCAAATTTTCTTTGCCCAGGTTCATTTTCCCTCGGAATTTCAGCCATGCGCTCTCTGGGAGATAGACGAACCAGAAGTAAAAACAAGAACATTGTCAAGACCAGTGCGCAGAGCAAGGCAATGTAAACCTCAGGCTTGAAAAGCCACAAGGGGAACCTGACTCCACCACTCTGCTTATTGAGGTAAACGCCACTGACGTTGCTCCACAACAAAGGGTAGGTAACCGTGTGATTGTAATACAGCATGGAGTTACTTATGTAAGTGGACGCCCCTAGATCCACGTGAGATCCACCGACGAGATTGGCAAAGTCTTCCCACGTGATATTGTCATCCTCCCCTGGTTCGGGGGTGAAGGTGTAAGAAAAGTTGAGAAACTTTGACATCGTCTCGATTATGTCCACGTACAACCCAGCGTACTGCAATTTTCCCGAAGATTGATCAACTTTCTTATACAAATGTGAAAGCCATTCTTTTGCGAGGATCACCAATGGTCTTCCATTCATGGCAAGTTTTTTATTCGGGAAAATCCGACAGTTTTTGCCATAGCCATTAATGTTAAAGAAATCCGAGTCTTTGATTTCACTGAATTCTCTCCCTCTATTATTTCTCCACATTAATGTGTAGATATTCTGAAAGCAGCAATACATCTCACAGGTCAAAGCTACAGCAACATTGTCAATAGATGTCTTAGTCAGTGTTTCCAACAGCTTATCTTTCACGCTCTCTGGCGCTATGATCAGAATGCGCATTTGATGAGGCATCAGTGCTCCTGGTCCGCGTTTTGTGGCTTCCAACACACGCTGAATACTTTCGATCACCGTTTGAGGATCGTCCATAATTAAAAGATAATTTTGCATTCTATTTGTGTCATATGCATTCCAGATCAGATAATCTAATGTGTTTTTGTCTTTTATTAATTTAAGTCCATCAAAATGCATCATTCGAATGTTGTGCACTAGCATCAACTTGAGAACCCACGAAACCGGCCAGTAATCCACAGAATGGGAAGTCAACAAAACAACACTTTTTACGTCACAAATTCTCAGTAATTCCGTCGAGAAAAATAAACAAGCGTCGATTTTCGGTGCAGGTTGTCGTGGCAACATTGAATTTCCACTACTGCTGCGACATGCAGATACAGAAAAATTACTCAATAAACCGGGAATACGAGATAAGTGGAAGGCAAAGGCAAATGAGAGGTATTGGTGCGAGTGCATTTTAAAAAAAAACAATAGCTAAAACAAAGTAATTCCTTTAAGTTTAACTCTATTAACAAGTAACACAGCTCAGCCAACCTTCCAAACCATTATCTTGGCGTCTTCTGAGCTACTCGTGTCACCTCCAACCTTAATGCAAGAAAGAAATGCGTTCAGACAAGTGCAAACGTAACTCAAGACGGGGCAGCGTTATTTATTGCAGCAGATCTCTCTCTTTCTCTCTCTCTCTCTTTTCTTTTTTAAATGGTCATACCATGATCGCCACGTGATCTGTTTTATTTTGATCCCTCGTCTTTGTATTGGACGAGCTGCCCTCAACCGGACAAATCAATATAATCACTACCGAGGGCAACCAGGACAACGCAATGTTTGTGCACGACGGAAGGGGAAGGAATGAAGTGTTTATATGTTCAAGAAGATGCAGACATTAGGGGAAAGAAGGAAAGGTTGATACAAATATAGGCAACTTAAAGGTAAACAAATAAGATAAGATAAGATAAGATAAGATAGGATAAGATACGAGGCTTTTATTAATTCAAATAAATATAAATTCTTTATGATTGAATTACACATATCGTTTTGGAAAGTTCTTGTGAATTTGCTGTTCATTAAAATGTGTCCATATAAATGGCTAAAATGTCATTTTATAATGTTTTTAAAATTTATCTTTTCGATTAATGTACTTATAATCCCCGACCACATAGCTGGTGTGGGGGAAGGTGGGAGAGATAGTTAGATGGTTGAGTGCGCTTTGTTTTCTTACTGTTAAATGTTCAGTCAGGCAAGTTTGGGAATGTGAAAGCAAAGAGGAACCTCAAATTTAGTATTGGATTGGCAAAAAAAAAAAAGAAAAAAAAAAGAGAAATCAGGGGCAAAGTTTAATTATGACTTTAAATGTTTAGATCAAGGTATATCTTTATGGGATATCAACTGAGTTGAGAAGGACAGACTGATTGGATACTCTTCCTGTAGAATTGTAACACAAATTAGATTAGAGATGTGAAACCAAAAGTTATTCAACTGTCTAGGGATGGTGATATTTGCTGGTCAACACTAAATAATAATGATGCACAATGATTTGAAAGGAGAAGATTATCATCATGTGCACGTTGAAAATTAGAACGCATGGGAAAAAGTGCATACATTGACATGTATTGACATGTGTGCAGGGTTTCTTTCATGCATAATCTCCTGGGGGAGGGGGGAGGAGGTGTTGGTGATGCACCCTCTTCACTCCTCTGTCATATGGCATTTTCTCTAAGTGTCCTCCCCAGCGTAGCCTGCCCTTTGTTATTTCTATTATCGTGGTTCCTGATATAAACTGTACAATTCCTGGTTGGTTCGTATTCTCCATCCATATTCATCCTTTCTTGGTCCATGTATTTTCCTGAAAACGTTTCTCTCCCATAAGTTTAATAGGTTTTCTGCTGTTTTTGTTAGGGTCCAAGTTTCACTTGCGTATGTTACAACTGATCTGATTACATTTTTATAAATAGTTTTCTTTGTTTCTCTTGTAATGTTTTTACTTTTGAGTATTTTCTGACAACTGAAGTATGCCCTGTTTCCGGCTGATATTCTTTCTTTTATTTCTGCAAGTAGTTTGTTTCTTTCATTTAATAAAGATCCTAGGTATTTGAATTGATTTAATTTTTCAAACGTGTGGTTTCTAATTTTATTGGCTTAATCTGTCTGTTCTTCTCTTATCATAGTCATGTATTTTGTTTTTGGTTGTTCATTCCAGCCCTTCTGGTAGTGATGCATCTACTAATTCAATAAAGCAGGCCAGCAGCCACCTAGCGGCACGCGAAGTAACAAAATATTATTTTTCTTATTATTCATGTAACAGCTTTGCCCCCATCCTATTTTTTTATGGCCCGCACAAGTTTTTCACAAAGTATTACGGCCCGCCTTACATTTTGAGTTGTGCAGGCCTGCAATAAAGGATTTTGTCTAATACTTTTCTCTAGAAGAACTATGTCATCAGCATATGCAAGATAATTAAGGTGTTTTTTGTCGAGAGTGCCCATTGGTTGTGGGTCTTGGGTTTCCATGATAAAGTATCCTGTTTTTGTTCCTCGGAAGTCCATATTTATACTTCTTATTACGCTCTCTAATGTTAGGTTAAATAGCATGCCATACAGTGAGTGTCCTTGTCTTAGGCCTCGACTAATCTGAAATTCCCTTGAATATTCTCTAAGACACGTGATAATGCTTTTTGCGCTGTTCAGTATTACATGTATCAGTCTTGTCAGTTTGTGAATCTGCCAAACTCCTGCAGAATCGCATAAAGATATTTTCTTTTGGTGCTGTCATTGGCCATTTTATATTTCACATAGAGTTGGTGTACTGGGATATTATATTTATAACATTTCTCTAAATCTGATGCGTCTTTGGTTTGTTTTGCCTGAATCCACATTGGTAATCATCTAGTATTTCTTCAGTGTACGGTTTTAGTCTTTTGGCAATTAGCTTCGTCATTATTTTGTATGAAACATTTAATGAGGAGATTCCCCTGTAGTTTGTGCACTGAAGTTTGGAGCATTTCTTGTGTATTTGGGTTACTAATGCCGTTTCCTATTCTGCTGGAGTTTTCTCTTCTTGCCAAATTTTAGTTTTAAGTTAATGTATCTGAGTGTATAGTTCAAGGGTGGCACAAGTAGAATGAATTTAGTTTACGTCTCACTGGGGCCGAATTGAAGATGTCTTTGATCATTATTATGGCTAAATTTGACACTCCAGCAAAACCTTAAAAAAGTCTTCCCAGTTAAAAAAGTAAAATAAAGACTCAAAAATACACCGCTTGATTTTGACACCTTATTTCGACGCCTCTAGCAGGTGCGTATATACACTGTTTTGTGTCAAGGTACAAAATTCATTTTTAAGCCCCCCCCCCCACTTTCAACCATTAAATGGCATCAAAGCCCATTTAGCCCCCCACTAGTCTGAAACCCGGGGCAATATTCCCCCATCTGCCCCTTTGGCTACGGCTCTGGCCACTGGGAACTGGCACAGCTCCCCCCACAATTTTTTAAAATTAAAGTGCCCCCCCCCCGGCAAAAAATGTCTGAAAGAAACACTTCCCGTGAGGAAGGGGGCGAATCTATTACTGACTTACCATTTTTTATTTATATTTGGATGTTGTTTTTTTTTCAAATGAATAATCGTGATTATTTTAATTATTAAAATGTAATTGTTAACATTTAAAAAATTTGAGATTTATTATACTTTTTCATATCTTTTTCCTTTAAGTTTTTCAAAAGGATGAAAATATTTACATTTGAATGTTTAAAGTAAAATGAAAATTAAAATGTAAAAAAATGGGAGAGATATCAAATTTATGTTTAGTCGGAAAATTGTGCAAGAAATTTTCATGACATTGTAATCAATGTACCTGCTATCTACTGATGTGGTTGTATTTTTTTTATATATTTTAACTGTTGGGTAGTGACGAATTAGTAACTATAAGAAACAAGCGATAACTGTAAATAATATTTCACATCTACTTCATTCACAACTTCATGTTCCTTTCCAATCTGTACATTGTTCTGTGATTCTGAATAGATTTTCTTGATACTTTGAACGCTTCAGGCAATTTTCTCATCTACGTACTTGTTTCGGAAAGGTTTTGCAAGTCTTATATTGCCATATTTCGTCAGTTTCGATTCAAGGGGTGGAATTCGTTATCATAATTATGTTAGAAAATTCAATAAATAGACCATTGACTGCCTAAGATATTCCATACCTGCCTAGGATATGCAGTACCTAGAACATTAACTGTCCAGATGATGCAGTACCTAGAACATTAACTGCCTAGGATATGCAGTACCTAGAACATTAATTGTCCAGGATATGCAGTACCTAGAACATTAACTGCCCAGGATATGCAGTAAGTAGAACATTAACTGCCCAGGATATGCAGTACCTAGAACATTAACTGCTCAGGATATGCAGTACCTAGAACATTAACTGTCCAAGATATGCAGTACCTAGAACATTAACTGCCCAGGAAATCATTATTTTGAACATTCAAAGCCTAAAACATTTAATATCTAGACATTGACTACTGAAAATTTTCATTACTTTTCTCAGGGGTCTCCAAAATTTTCATCCCGAGGGCCCCATTAACTATCAATTAGAAGTTCGGGGGCCGAATACACACTGGAGGTCCAAGAAAAAAAGAATATAAAATGGATGCTGTTTTTAATTATTTATTTATTTATTTTTTTTTAAATTCAAGTTTTATTTAATAACACATTGATACACTACACATGAACTCCTGTATTATGGAAATGGTGAAATGTTTCCTGGAGGCCAAAATAGTTGACATTTCTGGCTTTAGTTTTGATGTCCCTAATATTACCAGTGACCTGAGATTATTATCGGACACGTTTGTTCTCAAATTGTTCTTCAGGTATTTCATTCTTGAAAATGTTTGTTGAAATATGTAGATCTATGTGGTTTCAAAGATTGAAAGGTAACTTAATGCACAATTTTTGACTTTAGAAAATTCCTTTCTTGGGCAAAAACTGGTAAAAACCTATAATTTCTTCTTTGAACTTGTCCATGAGGAGGTCATTTGATTGCAACTCAGTGTCCTCCAGATGCAGTTCACCTGGGAAACTTGCCACATCTGCTTCAAATGTGTTTTGAAACATTCTCACTTCTTCTGCCTTTGAATCCAAATGAGAAAACCGCTGATGAAATTTCAGCCATGAAAAACTTGCACTGCTGAAAGTGCGTCAATTTGTTGGCCTGCGTTTTTTATAAAAAAACAAGACGAGTTTGGATCTGAAGGCCTTTAGGTGGGTGTATAGATCAGAAACTAGATTTTCCTCTCTTTGTAGTTTTACGTTCAGAAAATTTAAATGATTAGTCATGTCTGCAGCAAAGACCAATATCCAACTGCACTCTTCATCAGACAGTAATGGATGTGGCTTGCCTCTACTTTCCAGGAAGTCAACTATTTTCTTTCTGACTCTGCTCAGAACTTTCTCACAACTTAGCTATAATATTGCAGTGTAATATGGTAAATCTTGCGATTCTGTGTCTGTAATTTTCAACAAGTCTCTTAACTGTCTATGTTTGAGCGCATGCGACCTTATTAAATTCACCATCTTCAACACATGATTCAGTACACTGCTAATATACACATACTTAGCACACAAAGCTTGCTGGTCAATAATGCAGTGCAGGAAAATTGGTTTAGAATATGTTTCTCATGACACACCTGCTTCACTTCTCCAACCAAGTCTTTCTTTATGCCACTCATGTTCTTTCCTCCGCCAACAGTCAGACAAATGAGGTTAGTCCAGTCCAAGTTATAATCAGCAAATGCTTTTTTTCAACTCATTGAATATATCCACTCCGGTAACAGTGCCGTACATGCTAAATAGGGAAGCCAGCTGTTGTGTTATGTTCATGTCCTCATCCACACCTATAATGAACACAAGCACTTGAGAGGTGGACAGCTGTCCACTGATTCATCCATTGCAATTGAAAAGTGCCAAAACTTGCTTACATTTTTCGTTAGTTGAGCCATAATGTTGTCACCCATGTCTGCAACACGGCGGGCAGTGTTATTTGCACCCAAAGCTACATTTTAAAAGTGTTTTGATATTTTTGGGAAAAGTTCCTAAGCCACCACAAACAAACATTCTTTCACCACTTCACCATCTGTAAATGATTTGCCACTTTTAGCCAGGACGTAGGCAACTTTGTAACTGGCCTTAGTTAAGGATTCATTTTCAGTTGAGGATTTTCGAACAATGTGCTCTGAGATGTGAGTTGATTTTGTAATTTAGACAATTTGTCGGCATGGACTTTACCCTCCAACTGTGTATATTTCTCCTGATCGCTTTGATGATGACGACGCAGGTTTTAGTCTTTCATGACAACCACGGTTTCGTTGCAAATCACACACAATGCTTTCTCACCGGATTTGATAAAGAAGTATTTCAAACTCCATTTTTCTTGAAATTGCCGACACTCATTTTCTATTCTCCCTTTTCTCTGCTCGCCTATTTCTGGGCACTAAAATAAAATGAATTCAACATGAATAATTAGTGAAACTGAAAGTATTTTGCACATAATGTCACTAAAAAAAACCTGATTATGGGAACTAATTTCGTCGCAATTATAGCTGAAAAGACCCGAAACTTTATGTTTTTTTCCCCGTAATATTACATATTTAAACGTATCTGGATACAGTGTGCCGAACTATCCACTTATGTCAGAGATAATGTTGCTTTTAATGTTTCCTTTTCAGAATATTGGAAAAACTCAGCAAAGCATTTAAAAACTCCGCCATTAGATGGCGTTATATCATCTTAGTTACAGTAAACTAAACCTACTAGATTTTCTGGATGCCAATTATGGACAAAATGCCTCATAACAATTTGAACCATACCGGCGCGGGGAAGGGTGGGGAGGGGGGGTGGGTGTTTTCTGTGCTTGACATTTTTCGGATACCCCTTCCCAACACGTCCGAACAAGAATGTTTTAGCCCCCATCCCCATAAAAACATCAAAGAAATCAAATAATTTGAAAGATTATTGTGACGACACAGGAAAGAAAATGTGTCGCGGGCTTATACCGCAGACCGTTTGGCCAGACCAGTGGTTCCCATAATATGGGTCGCTCTGGGTGCCATGTAGATAGGATCTTAATATTAAATTAATATATCAAGTATCCCATATACTTTAAAAAGACGAGGTTGGCCTAAAATCGCCTTTTTTAACTGATCTGCCTCGGGGTCACTTATTCTCTTTATCGATTGGTACTATTTTTCGGCTTCACCCCAGTTGAAGCATTTACTCTGCAGTGAATAAAAGACAGTAAAAACAGAATACAATAAAAACAGCTTAACTGAAAGTAGTATCCTAAAGAAATGCTGAAAACCTAAATTTGGCATTAGCGCCCGGAATCGACAAATTATAGGAACCACTGAACAAGCACATGGAAGATACTGATGACGAAATATTACTGTAATACTGCTACTTCTGAGGACTACTGAAACCATATTTGGCTAGTTTATTTGTGAATAGAAATGGCAACCTAATGACGATAATTCCTACACAACGTTGCGTGATATTTTTACATCATTGGAAATATGCCATTTTAGGAACTACTACGAGCTTCTTTTGTAATTCGGTAAAAAACATAACGTCCAAGTAAGCGGCAGCTGAACTTGGCAGGATACACGTAAATTTCCGTTTTTTCCCCAGCGGGCCGTAGTTTGTAGACCCCTGGCCTAGACATCTTACTGATGATGATAAGTTACTTTTTATAGCACGTTTGTCCATGCAATTTTAGCATGCTCACAGCGCTCTGATGTCCTAAATTCTATTTATAGAAAAAAGTTATTAAATGTTACTTGAATGTTTTTTTGTTATCTTTGTGACTTTTCCCACAAAGATTGAGCCAAACTGTTCCGTAATTTAGACGCTATAGCTTCAAAAGAGTTCACTTCGTATGACTTCTCCTTTAGTGTCTATCCACACCGTGAATTCGGCATATCAAATTCCGTAACTAGAACATTCCCTTTTATATTTTTCAAAATTTGGAACATTCAGTGCGTAAAATGTTTATTGCCTAGTTATTCAATACCTAGAATTTTGTCTGCCAAGGATGTCAGGTGTCTTAAAAATGCACAGTGGATTCAAGGTGCTGGATACATCATTATAATTATGTTGACAGTATTCCGTTTTGGAGTGCGCCTCATCAATCATTGTCACTCTAAATTATGCGTATTTTATGGTTCCTTTCACTTAGTAAAGAAATAATTTTGAATTATATAATCTCCCTATATTGGATGAACTCCATTATTATTCTAGATATTACCGCATCAGCAGTGTAAATATGTGCTTGAATGTTTTGTTTCATGTTGCACATTTCACAATTTTTATCTGATACATTTTTTTTCATAGTCGTTCTCCTATAAATCTGAGATTTTGTCTAGGACTTTCAGTACCTGGAACATTCACTGCCTAGCACATTCACTGCCTAGAACATTCACTGCCTAGAACATTCAGTGCCTAGAACATTCAGTGCCTAGAACATTCAGTGCCTAGAACATTCACTGCCTAGAATATTCAGTGCCTAGAACATTCAGTGCCTAGAACATTCACTGCCTAGAACATTCAGTGCCTAGAACATTCACTACCTAGAACATTCACTGCCTAGAACATTCACTGCCTAGAACATTCAATGCCTAGAACATCCAGTGCCTAGAACATTCACTTCCTAGAACATCCAGTGCCTAGAACATTCACTGCCTAGAACATCCAGTGCCTAGAACATTCACTGCCTAGAACATTCAGTGCCTAGAATATCCACTGCCTATATCATTCAGTGCCTAGAACATCCAGTGCCTAGAACATTCATTGCATAGAACATCCAGTGCCTAGAACATTCACTGCCTAGAACATTCACTGCCTAGAACATTCAGTGCCTAGAACATTCACTGCCTAGAACATCCAGTGCATAGAACATTCACTGCCTAGAACATCCAGTGCATAGAACATTCACTGCCTAGAACATCCAGTGCCTAGAACATTCACTGCCTAGAACATCCAGTGCCTAGAACATTCACTGCCTAGAATATCCAGTGCCAAGAACATTCACATTAACGTTCAGTATATAGAAATTCCCTGCCTAAAACATTCTCTACGAAAAAATTAACTGCCTCGATTTTCATGTCACGTAACCATACACGGTTTACGATATTCAGTACAGATGACATTCAGTGCCTAGGACATTCAGTGCCTAGAACATTTAGTGCCAAAAGCTTTTAGTGCTTAGAACTTTCAATGCCTAGAACATTCACTGCCTAGAACATTCAGTGCCTAGAACATTCACTGCCTAGAACATTCACTGCCTAGAACATTCACTGCCTAGAACATGCACTGCCTAGAACATTCACTGCCTAGAACATGCACTGCCTAGAACATTCACTGCCTAGAACATGCACTGCCTAGAACATTCACTGCCTAGAACATGCACTGTCTAGAACATTCACTGCCTAGAACATTCACTGCCTAGAACATTCACTGCCTAGAACATGCACTGTTTAGAACATTCACTGCCTAGAACATGCACTGCCTAGAACATGCACTGCCTAGAACATTCACTGCCTAGAACATGCACTGTCTCGAACATTCACTGCCTAGAACATGCACTGTCTCGAATATTCACTGCCTAGAACATGCACTGTCTCGAATATTCACTGCCGATGACAATAAGTCAATACAAAATTCACTTTATAGACCCTTCTGTACCTAGACCATTCACTCACTAGGATATTCTGTACTAAGAACACACATTTTCTATAAAGTAATAATTTTGCTTTTAAATAAATGTTTTTTTCCCCATTATTTTATGACGACATTTAATAAATACTTCTTGAAAAATAATAACACGTGTATATTAATTTTTGTGTGTGAGGTTATAATGCACATTTGTTTCGAGAGTAATTTTCGTACGCAGACACGGGAATGTTTGCACATACGCATAGGAAAGTTTGTCGTAATACGCATATACAGATGAGTTACGTAACAAGCTGTGACTCTGTGATAATTGAAAGACAACTCCTAATAAAAGCAATACTCGTGAGTGCAGTGTTTGACAGTGATTTTTTTTTTTCAAACCATAATTACTTTAAAAAATATTCTTTCAACAAGTAAACCAGCTCCACCATTCTGCCATGCCATTGTCTAGGCGCAATATGAACCACAATGTATGAAATTTGTACAGCACAATAATAACACTCCTGTAGACTGGAAGAGATTTTTTTTAGATGCAATGTTTCATTATATGTTCGCTGAGGGGAACAGTCCATGCTTAGGTATTGTTTTCACTATCGTGTCTTCGTGTGTTAATTTTCTCCCTCGTCTTTGAAGTGGATGTTCATCCATCTATGTGGTAATCCATACAATCCATACAGCTTGCAATTAGGACGACGGGTTGTTTGTCAAAAAAAGATGGGACGTTTTGAAAAAAAGGAGATTCCGTGAATAGTAAGGTATGGACACGACATGCAAACAACACACGCCCATTTGAGAGTTGAGGTTCCAAATATTTGCGCTTCTTGTACAAGCAAGAGTTTACACTGTCTCGTCTCTTGTAGGCAATATAATAATATCTTTAAAAATGAGCTAGGCTGACCGTAACGCCAAAGAGACTAAACGATTTAAATACGTTCGGATACTTTAAAGAAATTCATAGTTATTTTCTAGTATTTTACGGAAATCAAATAAATTCAAATGTGCAAAATATATTATATATACGATTTTATTTTAATAAAAGTTTTAATTGTATTATTATAAATTAAAATACATTAAACATATCGATACCTGAATTATTTTAAGCATTTAATCCAAATTTAAAAGTTATGTAAAAATAATCCAAATTGATGATAAAAGAATAACATTGTATCACATCTATCGGCAGAACACAAAGATTTGTTATTTTTAGTGCGTTATTAATAATAGCCAAATAAAAATAACATTAATTTGTTATAAATAAATTCGCAAATGACGTCATAGCGCGTTTTCCTATATCAGCCAAAGCTCTAAATTTCTTTAATTTAATAACCGTGTGTGTCTGAACTGATAATATATTTTCCCCTTCTTAAAATTAAAATTTATAAATATTATTGATTGCTATATAGATATATATGTATAAATGAATATCTGTATGTATGTATGTGCCGTATGTGTTCATAAACAATAAATGTGATTGCGATAACAATTAGGTGAGGGTTTGTCCACAAGCCCGCACATTTTTGTGTCCCATTTGAACCTTTTGATATCGCCTGTTTTGGGCCGTTGGCCTTAATTAATTTTTTTCATTGATGAGCTCTGTAAAACAAATGTCTTTATGCGCTCGTATAGCATTTACCCGGATACGACAAAAAAATTGGTGAGATGTTAAGTTTACGCCTCCAAATGTTTCTGAATTATTAAAACTATTTTAAAATATTCCGTTTTGAGCCAGGGTCCCTGTGTTTGCTTTTCTCATTTAAGCTATACAAATATAATTTCAAACCGTACGCATTTATATAAAATTCCTGCGATTCCTATCACACATTGGTGAGTTCTGTTCACCAAGCCAATAGTGAGACATTACAATCCTTTAAAAATATTCTGCTTTGGGCAGTTTGGTCGTTTTTTTGTTTTACTTTTATGAGCTAAGTAAAATATAATTTCCATATGCGCTCCTATACCATTCATCGGAATGCGAGAAAACTTTGTTGAGATGTTAGCGCAACGCCAAGAGTTTTTGAATTAATAAAACCATTTGAGTGTATTCCGTTTTGCGCCAGGGGCCCTATGTTCGTTTTTTTCTTCTTTGACGTATATAAATGCAATTTCAAACCGATTGTGCTCCTACACCATTCATGCAGTTGTAATAACACGTTGGTGCGTTGTTGTCCACAATCAAGCAGATTTAAAAAAAAAAAAAACCATTACATCCCTTTTAAAATATTCCTTTTTGGGTCGTTTTCCCTCAATTATTTTTTTTTTTTATATAAATGCAATTTCAAACCGATTGTGCTCCTACACCATTCATGCATTTGTAATAACACGTTGGTGCGTTGTTGTCCACAATCAAGCAGATTTAAAAAAAAAAAAAACCATTACATCCCTTTTAAAATATTCCTTTTTGGGTCGTTGTCCCTCAATTAATTTTTTTTTGGCAATATGAGCTTTGTTTCATATAATTTCCGTATGCGTTCCTATACCCTTTATCCGATAGCATAAAAACTTTGGTGAATTGTTTAGCGCACACCCGCGAATGTTTTTTTTGCATTTTTACAAACATTTTAAAATATTCCGTTTTGAGCAAAGGGCCCTACATTCGTTTTTTCTGATATGAGCTATATAAATATCAAACGTATGTGCTCCAATAACATTTATCCGATTGCGATAAAACTTTGGTGAGTTCTTGTGATCACGCCCGAAAAGTTTCTGAATTTTTACGAACATTTTAAAATATTGTGAGACAGGGGCCCAAAAAGCGTGTTTTTTTTCTCATATGAGCTTCATTAATATAATTTCAAACAGTGCTAATAAATGGGTGGATATAGTTTTAATAAGATACAAATAGCGACATTTCATTGTGTGTGTTACATAATAAATAGTTTTATGTAGGTGATCAATAAAATGTGGTTGATGTAGAAGTTCAATAACAGGTTGGCTTCTTTAGGCGTTCAATAAATGGTGGCTTCTTTAGGCGTTCAATAAATGGTGGCTTCTTTAGGCGTTCAATAAATGGTGGCTTCTTTAGGCGTTCAATAAATGGTGGCTTCTTTAGGCGTTCAATAAATGGTGGCTTCTTTAGGCATTCAATAAATGGTGGCTTCTTTAGGCGTTCAATAAATGGTGGCTTCTTTAGGCGTTCAATAAATGGTGGCTTCTTTAGGCGTTCAATAAATGGTGGCTTTTGTAGTTGGACAGTAAACGGTGATTTAATTTCTGTAGGGCGTCATTCAATTTTCAGAACTGCTAGCGAGATTGTGTGTCAGTGTGTGTGTTTATGTGTGGGTGCAGGACCTCACCTAGCAACTCCTTGGCCCCAAACAGCTGACAGACTTCATTGCCCATTTGTCTTTTAAACACGTACGTATATTTTAAAAACCCGAAAAAAGGGGGCCCCTAATCTAGCTCGGGCCCCTGACAAGTGCCATGTTTGTCAGTCCCTCCCCCCTCCAGGTGCGGACCTGTGGGTGCGTGTGTGTTATACCGAACCCTTGAATATAATTTTACCGCATGGCGCCACTGCAAAAGTCACGAAGCAGCGTATATGTTTTTGATATGTGTGTTGTATTAAATGATTATGATAGGACAAAAGAGTTAATATATCTGCAATCGTCCAAGCACCATTCGATTAGCACAGAATTCCATGGACTAATCCCAATGGATTTTAAACAAACGCACCAGAACTACTATCAAACAGTCCATATGATTATATGACGATATAAAACATACAACTATAAAGCGGACTAATTTATTCGCGTTCCGAATCAGTGAACCCCGTGCACGAGAGACACTATTTCAACAGTTATTGATTAGCCTCGTGTCTGTAAGATTGATTGTTTGTGACATAATTTCATTTCTCATTTTAATCACTTTGTTTTGCTTTCAGTTTTAATATCGGGATTTAAGTAGACAACAAGGGATGGTTGGGTTGGTTGGGTTGGTTGGTGTGGGTTGGTTGGGTTGGTTTGGTTGGGGTGGGTTGGTTGGGTTGGGTTGGTTGGGGTGGGTTTGTTGGGTTGGTTGGATTGGTTGGTGTGGGTTGGTTGGGTTGGTTGGTGTGGGTTGGTTGGGTTAGTTGGGTTGGTTGGTGTGGGTTGGTTGG
>CAXITT010000730.1:171719-249356 GCA_964033795.1 Lymnaea stagnalis | reverse complement strand
TGTGTGTGTGTGTGTGTGTGTACAGTTCATCAGTGAAAGTCGAATATGATTTAAAATAACAAGTTATTAATTATAATTAAAACTATAAACATATTTATCCAAACTGTAACGGACAGGTCTATCAATTGTTACTAGACGGTCACCAAACCATTTCTGACGTCATTTTAACTGTTCATCCAGTGTGTCTTGCTCACAGTGATGATAGCGTTAAATAAATTGTGAAAATCAGCTGTTACTTCCAATTCTACTCAATTCAATGTCAAATCCAGTTGTACCCACAGTTGATACATTTATTCATATAAAACATAATACAAATAAATAATATAAAATCATAGGAATAGTCCTGTAATATGTTACGCAGCTTTAAAATATAAAAACCTCCGTATTCATTCACGATTAATCTGTGCATCCACTTTGATGTAAGATATTTTCTCTAATCTCTCACTCTCTGTCGCACATGGCTCAGCCCATTTTTTGTATCTTATCCCTTTTTTGTATCTCGTGCAACCTCTCGTAACCTCTTGTACCTATCTTGTTTAAATGTTCTAAAGACTGAGTCGGTATACTACTTTTTGATATCTGTTGTTGTAATGTAAACACTATATTCAATTTAGGACATGTTAAACGAACACAGTTCATGATACACGTAATCAAGTGTCAATAGAAATCTGCGATGTTGGTGTTTTGTGAGTGGTGTTGTGTGAGTGGTGTTTTGTGCGTGAGTTGTGTAAGTGGTGTAATAAGTGTGGTTTTGTATGGGTGGGGCTGTGTGAGTGGTATTGTGTGAAGGAAAAATAGATCGATCAATGGCGCAGTAATTAAAAATCATATGTATGTTACAGAATTTTCAAAAAAGTTAAAATTTTGAAAATATTTAACTTCTTACAATGTATTAAGTCAGTAAAGTGTGGACACAAGTGTAGTCACTTCCTTTTTGGAGCGAAATGATTCGAATTTAATGTACGAGAAACTTAAGATGTTTTATATTCTTTTCATTTTGAAATTATTTCTAAATTGTATGGATTCATTCAAGCAATGCATTTAGAGAGTGCCACACAAATTAAAAACAACAACTTTATAGCAAAGGAAACAAAACTAAAACGTTCTCAGTTTTTCAAAAATCTTGGTAACAATGTAAAAAGAGATAAGGGGAAAGGAGGTTTGTAAATTACTTCAAGCTTAATGGAGTTGGGGAGGTCGACAACTTCTCAGTGTATAGTGGGGGGGGGGGGGGATGGGGGTCAAAAAAAAATTTTGAGGTGGCTTTTTGTTTTTAATTTAAAATTTTAAATTTTATTTTTAAAAAAAAAAATGTCGACAACTTCTCAGTGTATAGTGGGGGGGGGGATGGGTGTCAAAAAAAAATTGTGACGTAGCTATTTGTTTTTAATCTAAAATTTTATAATTTATATTTAAAAAAAAAAATTGAATTAATTTTAAAAATATTAATTTGAAGTCGAATTTGCTTCACGTGTTATCACTACCATGAAACTCAGTCACTTACACCTTGTAAAGTGGTAAATTCTAAAGAATTCTAACGATACAGGCTATAGAGATTGTATTTATATGTAATCGATATCAAGGCAGACTATTTTTAATTAGCTACATCCTAATAGCGCAGTGGAACATGAAGTCAGCTTAAGTTCTTTCAACAGAAAAGATAAATGACAGTAAACGAGACGCATAGAACACTAATCACGGTGTTATTGAGTCATTTACATTTTTATTGATATTAATAATTGCACATATATTTTTTTATCTTAACATTGATTTACATTTGCACAATTAAGTTTGCAGGATGTTTTGTAGGTAGTCCTACGTGTTTATTACTAAGCCAATGCAGAAAATTGTGTAAGAAATCAATGACATAAGTTCCATTAGGATTTGAAAGACAACGAAGTAAAATATGAGTGTCATTTATTTATAAATTACAAATTTTCCCATTAACCAAACAAAGAGCAATAATAATCTCCGTTGCTTACATTTAGATATAAACATAAGTGTCAAGGGTATGAGAATCACTGTTGTTATGTCCAGAGCATTGTTGTCATGTTTGAAAGGGAAAAGATGTTGAGTTAGAGATTTTACGTGTAGCCGTATCGTTTGTGTGAGAGTGTTGTGACGTAATTATGTAATGGGAAGTGACGTGTTAGTTTTCGTTGTTGTTGGAGAAGAGAGATGGCCGTTGTGCACTATTCAAGATATAGCTTCCTGCGTGATATTTCTATGTGTGAGGATTTCAACTAGATATATTGTGAAGTTGAACGGTTACAAGCTGTATAGTGAAGTACACTGATTGTCATGTTGAAGAGGCATATTAAACTTATATATTGTACGAACCGTGGAGTGTTTGTTGAAGTGGAGGCTATTACTATTGGTTGTGCTGTTCGGGGATCAGGTGGGAGACTTGGCTGGATGAATAGACACTCATTGCCATGAGATACAACGTCTCGACAATAAGAAATAGTTTATTACTAAAGTCTGCAAGCAGTGAAACAAAAAGAGATAAGATATTAATAGTCACAAAAACAATATGCGATATCTATAATGAAGGAAAATAAGGGTAGATATAAGAATATTGTCATTTAACCGACAAAAACAAACCATATAAATGTTATTTTGAAATATTAAACACGTGTTTTTAAAGTTCAATGTGATTTCATGAAAAATATATAACATCATATGTTTTATTTTAAACAAATTGACGGACGATTAAGGCAGATTGTGATTCAGCCATACCTTATTCTATTTCAGCTGCGGGGAAGGTAGGGTGGCGAACCACGGCTTTTCAATAACATTGTGTCCCTAATTTTAGGGGTCGAACACAAGCGAGTTTCCACTTGCAATAACACGCATGAATTCCTCATACCACTGGAAAGCATATAGTTTAGTACATATACTTGTCTCAAAACTAGAAATTCAATTGTTTTATTAACAAAAGAAAAATAAATTTGAATATCTAAAAAAATATAATTACATTTATGATCTAATTAAAAGCATATTTTTTTAAATATAGCTTTTTTACAATATTATTGTTCACAAAAAAAAAATAAAGTTAACTTATCTGAACTTCTAGTCAATGGTATTTGATAAAATCTTAAAATACAAATACAATTGTTTCCCTTTGATACATTAATATGATATTACACTCTATTTTAAATGAAAAATTTAAACTTCTTACAATCTTGTAAAAAATTAATCATGAAATATGTTGGGAAAGGCGTTAACCGATTTCATATTACACCTTAAAAAGACATACAAATGAAAAAAGGGCGTAGTGTTATGTTTAAAAAAAAAAATTTAAAAAAAATGTTATCTTGAGATGATAACCTAGAATAAATAACTTGGAACTGACGGTGATTGAGTGCAAGTCCACAAACAATTTCGTAGAAAAAAACGATAATTTTCAGTACATAATAAACGTCTTAGATTTTCCCACAGAATGCTTGCTGATGTGTATGAATAGAGCTCCCGGAATTTGCAGGTCTTCCAATTTGATCCTGATCTGCTACTTCAGAATTTTCCTCACTCCATTTATATTTATCCTTCATAACTGTAACTGCCCGAAACTAATTTCAATGAAGGTAATAGTGCAAAATTGTTTTGTCAAATGTGGAGGAAATTTAACAATTTTATATTCTTTATTTTCATAAATATTTCTAAATTTAGGAAATTTTAAAACTTTTTCCAATAATTTAATTTGTTTATACTTGTATTTTAAAGAAAAAACTGCTTAAAAATTTAATTATATTTTCTCAACATTTAAGTTTTTAAAATTTAAATTTTTCATAGTCAAAAGAATAAATAACTTTAAAAACCGGGATATAGTACCTCACTTTACACAATCCGTTATTACACAATGAAACTTCCAATTACCGATGTAACACTGAAACATGGCAGAGAACGATCAACCGGGTGACAGGGTCATGTGGGAAGACAAAATAAGATTCTAAATCTCGATTGAGTTGTGAGCAGAAAGAAAATCTTCCTCAGGCTTTATAAGTACCGGACACTCAGCCGCTCTCACATTCTACAGCTGTATATACCACAGGACTCTTATCATACAGACTGAAGATTGTATCTTTTTGTAATCAAGGTTAAAGACGTTTATTTATAATTAGCTACACCCTAATAGTTCTGCTAAACTTGACATAAGCTTACGTTGTTTCGCCAGAAAATTTAAATGAAAGGAAACGAAACAATTACAACACTAATCACGGTGTTGTTAAGACATTGATATTTTTATTTATATTAACACTTGCACATATATTTTTCATCTTAACATTGATTTACAACTGTCTAATTATGTTTGCACGATAATTTGCACATATTCATACATGTTATAACTAATGATATGTAGATATTTGTATAAAAAAAAATAATGGCACTTGTTTCTTTAGGATTTCAAAGACGGCGAAGGAGAAATTATACGAGTGTCAGTTTTTTAAATAAATTTCTTACCCACCAATTAACAAAAAGAAACATTATAATTTCAGTTGCTTACATTAAGGTAAAAACATAAGGGATATTTTATTAATAGTCAATCAGTCAAACAAAAAGAGATCAGATATTTAGTCACAAAATTTATTCTGTACGCAAACCATACTGTAGGAAAATAAGGGTAGATATAAGTATATTGTCCTTTAACCGACAAATAGAACCCACGTAAATCGAAATGTTATTTTAAGATATTAAACCCGTCTTTTTAATGTGCAATGTGATTGCATATAAAGTACACATACATATATTTAAATATATTTATATGTACATATATAAATTATATAAGAAATCGGGTGGTCAATTATAAAGTGGACTGCCGTAATATTGATCTCGGCAAAGGTCGATGTGGGGCACCAAGGCTTTTAATTATTGATGTTGTGTCCCTCATTGCAGGGATCGAACACAAGCGAGTTACCACTTGATACCACTTGAAAATTATAAACAACATAGCAACCGCTGAATAAACATATTTGTCCATTCATAAATTTGTGCTAAATTAGAAAAGTATTAGTTTCATGACCAAAAACTAAATTTAAATATATATATATATAAATAATTATATCTATGGTCTAATGAAAAGAATATTTGTAACACAAAATTATTAAAATTATTAAAAAAAAAAAATTAACACGTCTGACTTTATTTTCAGTTTTATTGCATAAAGAGATAAAAGACAAAGACGATTGCTTCCCTTGAAAAAAAGTATATGATATACACTCCTTGTTTTTTTTAAAACACAAAATATATTTGCTTATATTCTTTTTTTTTTTAAAAATCATATAGTCTAGAGTTTGGGAAATAGTTTGGGAAAGGCGTGAAGCGATTTAATATTAAATTTAAAAAAAACAAACAAACATAAACATGATAAAAAATGAGCATTGCCGTTAGAGAAAAAAATGTATTTATTCAAAGATATGCTTTCTTTATATTATGTATGTATTATATATTATGTATATAATATGTATATATGTGAAGTAAACCCTCATTCATGCAATATATATTTTTTTAAAGTTAACTTTACAAAAGTCATATTAGCCTTTATGTGACAATTCTGGTAGTAAATAATGCGTTATTCATCAGTTAACAAATATATATTAATCATAAACTTTAAAAAAAATGTGTGTTATCATTTTAAAAAGAAAATTATACTGTTATAGAGCAAAAATGTGTTGGAATTCCATGAAATGACTTTTCCAGTTGCTTTTTCATTCATGCTGCAAACGGATTCCAACTCTTCCGTTATCTGAAAGTCCAAACTGACACCACACATAAACAGAGTATTCAACAGCAAATTCTTAGCTTTGCCTAGAATCTGAAGCATTATATTTTCTGCACAATTAAACTTTCCGAAAGGACGATAGTTCCAACCGCAACGAATACGATTGTTAATAACCCGATATTTCTCCAGAGTGCCTCTTCCTTTACCCTATTTACAGTTTTTGGTAGTATTAATTTATTAGCAGGAAAAGGCTTAATAGATATTGATTTTTATTTTTATTATTTTTAAACCAGCTCTTCATTTTTTAAAAAAAACAACCCCAAATTACTTTTAAGGATTTTTAAATTAGTGTCATCGAATTAATTACTATTAAAATAAATTTTGTTTTATGCCGATTAGGCTTCGAGTTTAAACAACGTTCAGTAAAATATTTTTTTACCAGTGACTGACTGTAAAGCTAATGTGATCTGTAGGTCCACTTATCATTAATTAATATAAATAAAAATCAGTGTCTGAAAAAAGGCAATGATCACAGATTGAAATATAAACATCAGCCATCTACTTTTAAAAATTTAGTTTTTGACACAACGTTAACTCGATTCCACAAGGTACTGCTATCCCAATAGTTATTGTATTCAATATCTCTCTCTCTCTCTCTCTCTCTCTATATATATATATATATAAATATATATATATATATATATATAGAGAGAGAGAGAGAGAGAGAGAGAAATAGATATAGATAGATATATAGATATATATATCTTTACTATATGTTAATTATTTTTTTTTTAATATTTCTCAATAGTTATTTTATTCAATATCTCTCTCTCTCTCTCTCTCTCTCTATATATATATATATATAAATATATATATATATATATATATATAGAGAGAGAGAGAGAGAGAGAGAGAAATAGATATAGATAGATATATAGATATATATATCTTTACTATATGTTAATTATTTTTCTTTTAATATACTGTTACGCACTGACTTCTATTGTGAGAAATTAATCTCTTATTTTAATTTTATGGCTCGTTCAAACAGTGCACAACTAAGGACGATACCATAGGGAAATGCAATAACAAAAATACGACTCCGAAAACAGTACCAATTACAATTAATAAAATTTAATTTTTTAATTATACACTAATAAAACAAAAGAAATATAATTACAAATCATCAACTTATAGAGTGTGGTAGATCTTGTTCCGGTACACAGTTAGTACAATGTGCCAATTAATAATGTACAATGACGAAATACGAATAAAGCATATATAAGGACACAAAGAATAATACACGTCTCGTAAAGTTAAACATATCTATCTGAATCAGCCTCCATCTCCGTGTCTGTTAATCCTTTATATATGCAGCGTAAGCACTGCCTTCCAGAAGCTACTCAGCATTTGTTTACGTTTCTAGAACAAAGCGCGATTATTCTACAACAAACTAGGAGACAGACTAACCATGTTTAATTTGTAGCTGGTAGTAAACAAGATACATCAAAGAGATTTAACCACGCCCACAACAATCTTTACCATTTGCTAAAGGTCTACTGCGAGGTCAAAGAAAGTTCTCGCACGGGGAAAAAGTGTACTACATAACAATACCGTCTTGTTCGATTCAAAGACGATATTTTACGATTGTAAAAGATCGAGGGAAATCAGGTGTGCAATAAACAAGAACATCGTGATACAATAATTTAAAATTAAAACTGCTAAACATAAGGTGCATAGAAGCAAGGAGGTCTCCGCACGTTTAAACATCTTTTCGTATTCAAAAAATAATTTTTTAATTGAATCACAACGTCTCGAGTTTTATATGTTTTATCAGCAAATTCAAGTAGCGTCTGAAGGCCGGATGAACTGATGTCTTGGGCCAGATCCATTACGCAGGCCATAGTTTGGTGACCCGTGTACAAAACTTAAGAAAAATAGTTTGGCTAACATTGTTCATCTCGTAAATTTTCATAAATACTAGATGGAGCCCGCCAAATTTATGCGACCGCAATGCGTGATCTTCCCATCTACTAAAGTTACTTGACAAAGAGGTGAACTCAATTTTGCTACAACCTCCGCCCCTTTTTCATGATACGTCAAGACCCAGTTTTTATTTTAGGCCAACTTGCCGCTTAGCAGAGGCCGCGAGCTTGGCTGTCAAGCGAGGGTGGTGCAGGAGGGGTGGCGGGAGCTCCACCGCAGTGCGCATGTCTCGTTAACTATATAAATATAGCCAAACCGTGGCTTAGCAGACGCTGCGAGTTTGCAGTCGCGTATCTATATATAGCCTGCGTGGTCGTCTTGTTTGCACTAGTTTCTGGTGAGCTGTATATATATATATATATATATATATATATATAAATTTGAAACACATATCTTTGCAGAGGTTAGACAAGAGTTAAAATTAAAGTTATTATGAAAAAAATGAAATTTTAAAAAAACTATGAATGTGGACACTGCTAGTAGTAGGAAAGAACGACTAACAATTCTAGTTCACTAAATGACCAGTTTCTTTATAAAGTTTAGAGAATTTTGATATTCTGCATCAAACTGCATCATAACTTTTGTCATCGGATGATAAATCATAACAATAAAAATATGAAAGTTCATTTCAAAACACGCTTCATCCATAATTACGGCTCGAAGCGCAATAAAATACAAAACGCATTAATCCAAAAGCTACATAAAAGCCAATTGACAATACCAGATACAATAGATCGAGGAATATGAACAAGCTCCTTGGAAAACAAGGAGGTAGACTACATCACCCCAGCGGTTGAGTGCAAAAAAAGATAGGTTTTCAAATCAGTTGTGAAAGACTGTTGTGTCTGGTTGATTCTGAGATTAACAGGAAGTCCAATCCAGATTATTGGGCTGGCAAAACTGACATTGCACCTTCCGTAGGTCTCTAGGCGGACTCACTGCATCCAGAGTTTTTCACTCTCGGAAGAATGAAATGATCTATGGGGTACATAATGCATAAAACTTGGGTAGTAAATATTTGCAATTTACCCTCTTTCTGTGCGAGGACCAGCAGCCAATGCAGCTTTCTCAAAAGTGTTTTAGCACGAGTCATACACTTAAATAAGACATTAATGTCTCCATACGGAAAAAAAATAACGTTAGGCAAATATACAGTAAATATTGCATATTTGGCAAAAAAACACTGCACCTATATGTAAAGAAATATGTCCTTTTATTTGACAACTTTACTAGGCCAATATTTTTTGCTTAACTTAATGTTTACTTTTTTTAATGTATATTCAATAAAATCTTGAAAATGTGTCTGACGTTTTGCTGGTAAATGTTGTTTCTTTCTCGCCCTTGTCCAGTGTTCTGTATACTTCTAACATGTTATATGTCTCAGTTGTTTCTTTCCTTCTGTTTAAGTCTATCATATGAAATGTCTCTGTTGTTTCTTTCCCTCCCTTGTGTAGTGTTCTGTACACGTCTACCATGTTATAAATCTCAGTTGTTTCTTTCCTTCACTTGTTTAGTGTTCTGTATTGTTTACCAATTATAAGTCACTGTTGTTTCTTTACCTCCATTGTCCAGTGTTCTGTATACGTCTACCATGTCATAAATCTCTGTTGTTTCTTTCCTTCACTTGTTTAGTGTCCTGTATTGTTTACGAATTATAAGTCACTGTTGTTTCTCTCCCTCCATAGTCCAGTGTTCTGTATACGTCTACCATGTCATAAGTCTCAGTTGTTTATTCTAAATCTTAATTCTTTCTTATATGTCAACTGAGACAACCATACATGTACATGTTAATCTAAAAATTAAAAAAAAATGATTTGAGTAGAGTCGAACCCACTTTTCTCGTACTCTGTTAACTCGCCAAACCTTTTAAGATAAGATCAAATGATTCTTTATATTGATCCAAACAAAGGGAACTTTTTTATGATTGCATTTTCAGCACTTAAATAAAACAGTTTGAACAAAAGACGTTTTGTTGCCGTTTCAGAATTAGAACCCCGGAATTCTCTCTTTTTTAGTATTTTCTAATCTGTTATGTCGATTCCATTATGTCGCAAAACCCTGATATGTCGAACACAATAGTTGGCCCAATTTGCAAATAAACGTGGGTTATCTCGATGCCCATGACCAATCGTGTCTTTTGAAACTGTATAGACAACAGCAACGCGCCTATTGAAATTTGTTGTAATTCAAATGAAATGAAAATATCATGGTCCGCACTAATAACTTCACACGCAATAAGCGAGGATCGAGAGGCTTGCATACAAAAGAGAGATCGCAGTACCTGTTCTATTTATAGTGAGCCCGCTTGTCGCTGAATAGTTTTTCATGCCTTCTTAAACGTTTTTGAAACCAAGTATCAGTTTTTGAAAAAAATAAATGAACTGAAGTCAATCGTCTGAAACTAAAATTCAGTTAATCTTGTAAAACAGATATTCAGGTGACCATGTGAAAAAGAAAATCAGTTAATCACGTGAAAGAAAAATTCAATTAATCATTTGAAACAGACGATAAGTTGATGATGTAAAATATAGATTAAGATATTGATCTGAAAAAGATATACAGATGTGAAACAGAGATTCATTTAACCATGTGAAGCAGATATTCAGCTAACGATGTAAAACAGATATTCAGTTAATGATGTGAAACATATATTCAATTAACCATGTGAAACAAATATTGAGCTAATGATGTGAAACTTATATTGAATTAATCATGTGACACAGGTGATCAGTTAATGATGTGAAACAGGTATTCATCCAACGAAGTGAAACAGTTAAAAAAAAAAACATCAACAACAACAACAAAAAAAAGACGAAAATCTATGGTCGCGGGAAAAAACAACAAAGATTATAAACATTTGAATTCTTATAATATAATAAAACCAAAAATTGCTGGAAAAGTGAGATGCAATTTGTTCAATATATTGCATGTAACATTCCACAAGATTTCATATTAAGTCTAAAATGAATATATATACTTTCGTCAGTCGAAATCGACCATGACTCCTGAATAATTATTTAAGCTATTTTGGGCTTGTTATCACTTGTATTTGAAAATATTGTATTTATAATATTCATACTTGCATTGGACATCTGGATGTTTCGTCTCAGCCAAATAAACATCAACGTTAAAATGTGTAAAAAGGTGAGTACTAGTTAATAAATACTAAGTAAGAATTTAATTTTTTTTTTCAAACCTTTGTGATACAAGAAATTATATTACAAAATTATACCATTTAAGGACGATAGAAAAGTTTTCAATTTAATACAAATTGATAAACTTGCACATTCTGTTTGCGCCAGTTAATGTCATAATGTTTTTTTATAGGTTCCACTTTAAGACACGATAACATACGATTCTTGTATTGATCCAATCAAATGGAAATCCTTTTTGATTGCATTGTACAATTTTATTACACAAAGCAATTTAAACACGAGACATGCACATTAAATTATTTTACTAATGAAAAAAAACAACACAGCCTTTCAGTGAATTCTTCTAGCCATATCGGGGACTCATTAGTTCTCAAAAAGACTGGTGACTTCAGGGGGTTCAAGCTGAATGACAGTTTATTGGAGTCTTGTTATTCAAGGATCACATCCAAAAGTCTCTCAATAGCTGGAAGCCTGCTAGTAGTAGGTTGAGTGTAAGTGAGGATGTACAGATTGGGGGTGATCTCTTTAGGTAAGTAAAATGGCTTTAAAGTGATGCTGAATTGTTCTATGGTGGGTGCGCAAAGAACATGTTTCACTGCACTGTTGTTGATAGCACAGTCGTTTATGTTGACATATATTGTCAATTTCCCCTTCCTTAGATTTGCCGCTGTCGGATGTTCTATCGGCACGGAAAATGTTATATGCATCCAGTGCCACTGCTAAATTTGGTACCTTTTCGTTAAGCAATGTTTCTGTCAGGAATACTAAAGAGTTTTCACGAAATTGATAAATATGTTTACAGCAACAATCCTGTTCATCCATCTGTTCACACAGGGATCTAAGGTTGCCCTAAACAATACGCGAAGGAAAGCCTCGCTGTCCACAGTGTCTATATTTACACGAATGCCTCCCCTTCTGCCCCGCTTTCTTCGTCTCCGTCGTAAATCGGTCATATTTTGTTGTTGTCATGGCGGAAGTTTACAAAATTGGAGCAAGGGACATTTTTATGCTAGTCTGAGTAATTTGATATCCAAAGTACATATTAAAGCTTTTTCCGCTAAGAGAAACACACAAAACTTACAAGAAATATGTCCTTAGCACCTCCATGTTTACTTGAGTGAAATAAAATAAATGAAATGTATAAAACCGTGAAGAAAGCTAAAAAAAAGTTGCACTAATGCAATAGAGTTGCCTGCAGAGTACCGCCCGGGAAGTATATATCTATCTAGTTCATAAAACATGAATCGTGTACATTAAAATTATACTAATAAATAAATGTTTAAAAGCTTTTTATAATGCTAAAATTTATTATTAACAACATTGCATACTTTAAAACTTATGCTTTTAGGATGAAATATAATTTGAAAACACATTGGACGTCATTAATGCTTAGAACGAAATATTTTAAAATGATAGACCGTTACATTGATGTAAACGTAGTACGTAACCTTGCTAGCTTAAGTCTTTAAACTTGTAAGGTTGAAAATAGTAAATAATTACAAATACCAATATATGCAAACAACAGGAATTAAGACATCGGCTTATAGCCAGGAGTGGGCAATTTTCAAAACAGTACGTTATTTTCAATCGAACAGTGTAAGTCTAAAATTAATAATATTAACCATAACTATACGGATAATCATTTAAATATGAACCTAAGAGCAGATATTTTATTACCAAAATCTGCAAGCAGTCAAACAAAAAGATATCAGTTATTCGGTCACAAAAACAATTCTGTGCTCTTTCCCTACTGGACGGTCAATTATAAGGCAGATTGCAGAAGCGCAAAAGCTTATTCTATTTTGATCGCAGTGAATGTTGGGTCGGGCACTCTGTTTTTTCATTGACATTGTGTCCCAAATTGCAGGGCTCGAACACAAGCGGATTTCCACTTGAAAGGTTTCGCAAAGGATAAAACTGTTATGGTTAAACATATTGTTTGTTACACATATTTGTCTTAAATTAGAAAATTGATAGTTTTTTAGACCAAAAAAAAATACATTTGAAAACATAATAACATTTTTATAATTATTGGTCTAATTATAAGCATATTTTAAACGAAAATTCTTATTTACTTGTGCACAAGAAATATAAACTTAACTTGTCTGACTTCGTGGTAGCCTAAATTGTATTTAATAAAAAATTAAAAGACAAACAAAATTGTTTCCCTTAAAGATATATATATATATATATATATATATATATATCTATATCTATATATATATATATATATATATATATATATATATATAATATTACACTCTCTTTCTTTTATAAACTTCTAAAAAATAAATTGTTTATATTTTTTTTTTTTTTTTTATATATATATATATATATATATATATATATCTATATCTATATATATATATATACATATATATATATATATAAGATTACACTCTCCTTCTTTTAAAAACTTCTAAAACTTAAATTGCTTATATTATTTTTCTTTTTTTTTAAAATCATGTAATAAATTGGAATATGCCTTACTCGATTTCGTATTAAACATATAAAAAGAAACACAAGTAAAAAAGAAGGCGCATTGTTATTAGGAAAAAAAAATATTTCTATTAAGAAATGCTCTCGTTAGATTATAATGTATCTATGTAAAGTAAATCATCATTCCTACAATGTATTTTTTTAAAATCATCTTATAGGACGATTGATTGCGTTTCATAGATTTCTGGGTTATTCTAAAAATTTAGGGATGCTTTAAAAAATGTTTATCTATGTACAACTAATAACAAATCCAATATAAATAGGGATTACAGAATAGTAAATTATTATCTTATAATATATATTTAATTGAAGTATGACAGCTCCAGTATAGTTTAAAACTTGATACCTAAATCTAAACATAAATATTTACTTGAATAAAATGCTTTTAAAAAAAATTAATAAATAAAACAATAAAAAATTTTAAAAACAAATAAAAACACATATTTTTTTTCCTTACATAAATCATTTATAAATGTTATCGTTTTATAACGTATTATTTACGTCAAAAAATTTCACATACAAGCTAATATTTAAATTATTAAGTTAACTTATACTCCAGAACGGACGCATTATTTTGAATGCTTTAAGTTGCTTATTATCCACTCAAATTATAATACTTTGACTTGTTTTTCATCTAGATATGTTTGAAGGCGTTGAATTATTTGTCATCTAGAAATGTTTCAATGCTGCGAATTATTTGTCATCTAGAAATGTTTCAATGCTTAGAGCTTTTTTTTTCTCTTTTCCGTCATTTCTTTTGACTTTTAATTTACATGAAGTATTTTTAAACTACAATGACATTTTCTAAGCCAGTGTTTACCAAAAATTTTTCTCCTCAGGTCGGATGACAGACACAATGACAAAGGAGAACACCAACATTGTTCTGTACAATACATGCAAGCCAGAAAGAAAGCTCTTGGAATAAATAACACAAAACAAAAACAAAGACAACAATGCATTTATTTAACGAAAAAATTTGCTAAGAAATCGACTCTTTTAAGAGTCACTGACATCAGGACAAGTGGGCACATATTCGAATCTCACAAACTTATCACAAATGCTTCTTCAAATGAATAATATTTTTTTTCGGCTTATCCAGTTGATACCCTAGTCCACTATAGCACAAAACTATTTGTGTCTGTGGATATGTCAATAGTTTTCACCACACAGCTGTGCTTAAAACAATGAAAGATTTCTGCTAAATCATTTGATCATTCGAAGAAATCACAGATGAGATTGTCCTAAGTCATAACAGGTGAGGTTATCCTTAGATGTCACATATGAGATTGTCCTAAGTCATAACAGGTGAGGTTATCCTTAGATGTCACAGATGAGATGGTCCTAAGTCATAACAGGTGAGGTTATCCGTAGATATCACAGCTTAGCATATCCTTACCATGAAGATTCAAGTATAGATCATGTATTTGTGACCTAACATGGCTACTTTGACAGCCAGGTGATATCTGACATTCAGGTTTTATCTGAAAGCCGCATTAGATCTGACGGCTGTGGATCAGCTCCACATTTTTAAGTGAGAAAAACATCTCTTTAGTCCCGGAGCCAGTAAAAAAGCGAAACATATTTTACGGCAACTGAGTCATCTCACCGCAGTGTGATAAGGCAAGTCACAGAATTCAGAATCATTATTTTCAATAAAAGCTTGGAACTGACGCCGATTGAGTGCATATCCTCAAATAAAGTTCATAGCAGATACGACAGGTTTTAGTACAAAATGAACATCTTAGTCTTTCCCACAGAATGCTTGTTGATGTAAGATGCAGTGTATAAACAGAGCACCCGGATTTTGCAAATCTTCCAATTTAGTTATGATCTGCCCCATTAGAACTTTCCTCCCTACATCCTAGTTTATTCTCCATCAACTTTAACAGCTCGAAACTTACTCAAATGAAGGTTGTAGAGAAAAAGAAAACTACGTTTATAGTTTCTATTCCCTGCATGTTGCAAACGGATTCCATTTCTTCCTTTATCTGAAAGTCTTAACTTACACTACAAATAAACAGAGTATTCCACTGAAAATTCCTAGCTTTGCCACGTATCTGTAGCATTATATTCTTTGCACAGCTGAACTAGCCGAAAGGATAATAGTTCCAACTGCAAAGATATACGATTTTAATAACCCGATATGTCTCCAATGCACCTCATCCATTCACCCATCCACAGTTTTTGGTAGCATTAATATATTAGCGGGAATATGCTTAATGTATATTGTTACTTATTTTTTTATTATTTTTAAACCAGCTTTCCATTTTTGTAAAAACATGGTCAAATTACTTTTTAGGATTTTTAAATACATGTCATCAAATTAATTCCTTTTGAAATACGTTTTGTGATCTGTAAGTTCGCTTAATATTAATGAATAAGTAATTAATAATTATGAATATTCATAAAAATACATGTCTGAAAAAAGACATTGACCACAGATTGACATATAAACTTCAGTCATCTACTTTAAAAGTTTTTTGTTTTTTTTGACACCACGTTAACTCGATCCCATTAGGCACTGCTATGCCAGTAGTTATTGTATTCAATACATATATAAATATATATATTATATATATATATATATATATACATACATACTAGATAGGATCTTACGGCTGATGATCAGCTCCATATTTTTCAATGAAAAAAAAATCTATGTCCTCCTCCCGGAGCCTGTGAAAACAAAACAGGTTTTATGGCAACTGAGTCATCTCACTGCTGTGTGATAAGGCAAGTCAAAGAATTCAGAATCATTATCTCCCATAAAAGCTTGGAACTTACAGTGACTGTGTCCATGTTCCCAAATTAAGTTCAGAAAGAAAATCATTTTAAAAAATACATATTGATGTATGTATGTAAGCTCTCATGCCCTCCTACACAATTCATGCGGTGACTTCAAACAGAGCTAATGCATGGGTGGACAGAATTTTAATCAAATACAAATAGGGACGCAAAATTTGTTTTTGGCATAATAAGTATGTTTCTTACGTAATACAACCATTATACATTATTCCTTATGTGGCCGGGGATCCAAAACTCGTTTCCCTCCTCACATTACATATTTAAATATAATTTTCGTATGCTTTCTAAACAATTCATCCTTTTGGGATAAATTATTCGTGAATTGATTTGCGCCCTCTCGCAAAAGTTTGTCCATTTGGTTTAGTGTCGGCGGCCCTTTCTGCGTCTCTTCTAATATGAGCAGTATCAAAAAATATCATGTCAAAAAGAACTAATGCATTGGTGGATGGAATTGTAATCAAAAACAAAGAGAGACATTTCAATGTGTGTATGACATAATAAGTAAGTGTAACCT
This sequence comes from Lymnaea stagnalis, assembly GCA_964033795.1. Taxonomy (NCBI): domain Eukaryota; kingdom Metazoa; phylum Mollusca; class Gastropoda; family Lymnaeidae; genus Lymnaea; species Lymnaea stagnalis. Next base: position 232,678 of record CAXITT010000730.1, on the reverse strand, counting down.
TGGTCAAATATTTCTTTGATGTCGGGGGAACAAAGTTGTTTTTTTTTTAATTATATAAGAAATAAAGATATAATTTTAAACAGAGAAAAAACAAGAGTGGATGGAATTTAATCAAATACAAAAATAGTTCTTTCTGTTTTGTATGAGACATACATTAGAAGGTTTCTGAATTTGCGCAACAATTTTGCACAACAATTTTGCACAACCATTTTGCAATATTAAAATTTGGACCGGAAGCTCTAAATTAGTTTTGTTTGAATCATCGATGAGTTTTTCAACTACGCTTGCGACATGCTCTCTTTTAAAGAATGCCTTAAGTTTTTGGCGAGTTGTGTGCACGCCCGCAAAGAGTTCCTGAACAAGTAAAACTTTTTTACCATATTGCGTTTGGGGCAAGAATCCACAATTCGTTTTATTTCTCATATAGGCTATGCTTATATAATTTAAAACAGAGCTATTTAGTGGTTGGATTGAATAGAATCAAATACAAACTGCGACATTTCAGTCTGTATGTGAAATAAGTTGGTTTTTGAATTAGTATATCCGTTTTACACTATTTCTTTTGGGGCCGGGGGCCCTTAATTTGTTAATATGTATTAAATGAGCTATATACATCTAATTTCAAACATAGCTATTGCATGGGTGGGTAAATCGCTACATGTGTTTAAACAAAATTTTGGAATTTAATACATCTCACATTGGCAGCTGTGTGTGTGGCCTTCTCAGGTTTCGAAAAACTTTCTAATTTATTCCACTTCGCCCCAGACAGTAAAAACAAAAAAATGTATAACGTGTATATATTTTTTTGAGTTTGCGTTGCACCGATACTGGGTACTCGCTAGCATCTTATTTTTTAAAAAAAATTGAAAGGACAATTATAAGGCAGATGGTGCAAGAGCCATTTTATATTTATCTATTTTCATCACACGGAATGTCGGGTGGGGAACCAGGACTTTTCATTGACATTGCGTCCCTAATTGTAGGGATCGATGACAAGCGGGTTACCACTTGGGAATATGAAAGGCTATAATGGTACAATTTGGATGCATAGTTTATTAATCATATATATAATATTATTAATAAAAAAATTAAAGTTATATAAACAAAAATAAACATATAAAAATAGTAAATTTCTATTAATATATTTATCACTAATGAGAAAAATTTTTTGTGAAAAAACTTCTAAATTTTTATGCACAGTAAAAAAATATACCTGCCTAACTTCATGGTTAATTGTATTTCATTAAAATTTAAAAGACAAAAGCAATTGTTTCCCTTGAAAAAAATGTATATTAATACAATCTCTTTGTTTATAAAGGAATTTTTTTTTTTTAAATTAATACTTGCACATATATTATTCATATTAACATTGATTTACGTTTGCCTTATTAAGTTTGCACGATATTTTGCAGGTGGTCCTATTGCTATAACTAATCATATGCAGAAAATTGAAAGAGAAATCAATGACATAATATGTCTCATTTGGATTTGATAGACAGCAAAGATGAAATATGAGTTTCAACATTTAAAAAAGAAAAAGACTAACTTATCCATTAATAAAGAAACTATATTAATCTCCGTTGCTTACATTTAGATATAAACATAAGAGATATTTTCTTACCAAAATCTTCAAGCAATCAAATAAAAAGACAGCAGATATTTTATGACAAAGTCAGTTCCGTGCACACACTCTACAGTAGGAAAATAAGGGTAGAAATAAGTATATTGTCATTTTATCTACAAATTCAAGCCAGGTAAATGAAAATATTATTTTGAAATATGAAAGACATTTATTTTAATGTTTAATGTGATTATATTGAAAGTATTTATCAATATAAAAATATAATCTATATAAATATAAACTTGGACTGACCATTATAAGGCACATTGCCCAAGATCCATAACCTATTTTTTTATGACAACAAATTAAGTGTTGGGCATCATGGCTTTCCATTGACATTGGGCAGCTAAGGGCAGGCATCATGGCTTTCCATTGACATTGGGCAGCTAAGTGTGGGCATCATGGCTTTCCATTGACATTGGGCATCAAGGGCAGGCATCATGGCTTTCCATTGACCATGGGCAGCTAAGGGCAGGCATCATGGCTTTCCATTGACATTGGGCAGCTAAGGGCAGGCATCATGGCTTTCCATTGACATTGGGCAGCTAAGGGCAGGCATCATGGCTTTCCATTGATATTGGGCAGCTAAGGGCAGGCATCATGTCTTTCCATTGACATTGGGCAGCTAAGGGCGGGCATCATGGCTTTCCATTGACATTGGGCAGCTAAGGCCAGGCATCAAACGCAAGCGTGTTGATCACTTGAATAAAAAAAAAGAAGGACATTGCAGATAACTGGTAGGGCATATTTGTTATTACATTATTTTGTCGTTAATTGGAAAATAATAGACACAAAAATTACATTAAGAAAATTGTAAAATGTTATGGTTATATTTACGTTTTAATTTAAAATATATTTAGAAGTAAAGCCATTACAAAATTACTTATACACAGTAAAAAATAAGATTGAAATGTTTAACTTTATGGTCAATTATATTTTATTTTTAAAAAAAATAAAGACAAAAGCAATTGTTTCCCTTCAGAATTATTTTTTTGAACTAAAATTTAAAATGTAAATATTCTTTAAAAAAAAAATCATTGAATATTTTAGAAAAGGCCTGAACCGATTTCATAGTTCATATTTACAAAACAAATACAAACGAAACACAGAAAGAATTCCTTTTTAGAAAAAAAAAAGTATTTCTTCAGTAAAAAAATAATACTATATTTATATTATAAATTATAATAAATGACCCGGTTTTATCTGCCTAATAATGGTAGGTACATTGTGTTGATATGTACCTGCTATGTCAAAAAACTCATCAGCATTCCTAGCTTTAAAGAGAAGTTTCTATGTAATGATATTTACTTAAAAACATCATTAAGTTTTGAGAAATATTTATCTGATATATATTATTCACTGACACTACAACCTTTCAAGCCCCTATGCTTCAACTCGTTCACTGATCCTCATTTTCCTGTCTATCTCTCTGAACTGTTGCTTCCTTACATCCCCACAAGACAACTACGCTCTTCCATTGACAATAGAACCATCTCGATCCCAAGAACCAAAACTAAGACCATCGGTGAACGCTCCTTCTATTTCCATGGGCCCACGTTCTGGAACAAGCTCCGCTTCCACATCCGTCATTGTGAAACCTCGTCCATTTTCAAAAAGTCCCTTAAAACTCATCTGTTTAGGTCCGCCTATGACCTGTGATGCACCCTCCTTGCCCTGCCTCATTTTCTGTCTCTAGTTGATCCTGTAGTATAGGCTAAAACGTGCCAAAGTGTACTCGTTTTTATAGCCATTGTAATGTTGAAGCTACTATTTTTATAGTCATTTTTCACATTGTAGATACTATTATAGTGTCTCTGGTTTTTCATTTGTATTTTACTTTAGCAGTTTAAATAGTTTACATATTTTTTAATAATTGTATTTCCTACCTCCGATATGAATGTACCCAGGAAGGTTAATTATTTATTTAATTCATTCCTTTATTTTGACCGGTTTCTTGTGCTGCCTGGGGCAAAGTGACCAAGCACTCCCCAACTCAGAATTTAATATAATAAAAAAAACTCTTCCACAGGATTTTAGTCACTTCCATATCTAAACTAACAAATTTTGCACTTCATATGGTTCGTTCTTATTTGTATGAGTTATACGTGGATTAGTTAATGATATTTTCCTATGAAATTGCGACGCACTGATTGACTTAAAGGACTTTTTAAAACAAATTTTTGTAGCATATTTAAAGGTTACATTTTTATTAAGTTATAAATTTATTAAAAGTATATTTTTGGAATTTAAAAAGTAAAACTTATTAAATGTTAAAATTACAAATCTAAAATGTGTGTGTGTTTTATTAGCAATTTATAAGCAATCAAATAAATTTTAAAAATTGGTTAAAGACCCGGGAAATACTATATTAATTTTGTAACGCGCAGTTATTAAATTAAAGAAATTTAAGAGTTTTGGCTAACATTGGCGTTTCGCACGATGACGTCATTTACGTTTTATTAAGAAGAAATTAAATTAAATTTTATTTCAAAATATTAACAACGCTCTAAAAATTCTCTAAAACAACTTATGTTTTGTGTTTTCTTGATAAATGTGACTATGGTGTATTTCTTGGATCATAATTTTATTAACAACTTTTTTTAATCACATTAAATTTAGATAATCTGCTTAAAATAGCTCCTTAGTTGTTATTTTAAATATATTTGTAATTTATAACAATAGCCTAACTTAAACTTTTACTAACGTAAACGCGTATTTCAAATATTTTTTTGCGAATTTAAATTTTTTCGATTTTCGTAAAATAGTAGAAAATAATTATGATTGTTTTTAAGGATCCCAAATTGCTTAAATCGTATCAGTTGTTTAGCATTAAGTCAGCAACACTCATTATTATGGATGTTCACCTATGTAATGTAATCCCTCATTCATACACATTTTTAAACAAATATTACATGGTAATTTTTGCTGGTCATAGATTTCTGAATTATACCAAATATTAAGAGATGCCTTAATTATGAATCTGTGTGAAACTAATACATAATCCGAAATAAATAGGGATTACAGAATGGTCAGTTATTATCTCATAATATATTTAATTGAAGAAAGTCAGCTCCATTATAGCTTAAAACGTAATACTCAATCTAAAAATTTTTTTACTTGAATGAAATTTAAAAATATATATATATATTATTTAATAAGGAAAAACGAAGATTTAAAAAAAACAAAAAAAAACAAACTATTAAATACATTTTTTTAGTTTCACAATTCTTTTATTCATATATAATTGTTTACCTATTTATAACTCTTTATTATTCCATATAGCTTCTAATTTCACTTCAAGTCTTTTAAACCGCATTGCAACGTTCTAAACCAGGGGCCACCAAACATTTTTTCTCAACGGGCCGGATAACGGACAAAATGACGTCTTTGTGTGGTCATCGATGTGTATGTTTGATTACCACTACTTGGTTTGGTCAACCGTGTCTTGGTTCGTTCATACACGAACTAAATTAATAAATTAGAAAAGTATTGCAGTTAGTTTCATTTTATCTAGTTAGAAAATTTTAAAAGATTTTGCTGTATTAAAATAGATTTGAATATTTCAACGCTGTCGCTTGATCTGGTCGAATAATTATTCAAAAATACTTCGATGTTATTAGAAATACATAGGAGCCAGAATAATAATAATAAAGTTTATTTGAAAAACAGGCTTCATCCCCAAAAGCTCGAGGTGCGGTACAAAGTCAACCATATTAAAAAGAGAAATAAAAACAATCTAAAATTTACCACATTTAAAAACAGACGCAACAATATAAAGCTACATACGAGCATACCAAGTCAAAGTCTTTCATCCCATTTCAACCATAAGCAACACAAGCTTATATACATTAACTGAAAAAGATGGTAGATAGCATCACCCAGAAGGTTTTTGCGAAATAGATGTATTTTTAAATCGATTTTAAAGGACTCTAGTGTCTGGCTGTTTCTGAGAGCGACTGGAAGTGCGTTCGAAATATTTGGGCCAGGAATTGCAAAATTGATTGATCGTGCGTCTTTACTATATAGAAGAAGAAGGCGACATCAATTGCTTCTTGGCATGGATCTGTTTTCAAACAAATTTTATGTCCAAAAAAAAAAAAAAAATCTAAGCCATTTTTTTCCGAGAGGATCACCAATGGTCTCCATTCATAGCACGTTTTCGTTTCGGGAAAATCCGACGGTTTCGATCATTCCAGTTGATGTTAAAGAAATGAGAGTCTTTGATTTCCCTGAATTCTCTCACCCTATTGTTTCTCCACATTAATGTGTAGATACTCTCAAACGTGCAAAACTCTTGAATGGTAAAAGTTACAGCAACATTGTCTATACAAGTGTTCGTCAACGTATCCAATGGCTAGTTTTTAACGATTGTCTGGTGTTATGACCAGAATACACATTTAATGAGGCATCAGTGCTCCTGCTCCACGATGCTTGTATTGGAACAAGCAATGAACACTTCCCATCATCGTTTGAGGATCTTCCATATTTATAAAAAAAATGTTTTCTCATTCCATGTGTTTCTTATTGATTGAATGATTGATTGAATACTTCTAAAGCGCTAAGTATCCATGCTATTTTAGCATGCTCACTGCGCCCTCAGGGATGGCATCCTAGGCGTCGCAGGGGTTGTCGGTATGATTCATTGTTTCGAAGTTTGCCGCCTGTAGGGGACGCCATCATTGGGTTTGAATTTAGAGTTTCCTTCTCTTAGACGAGTTGCCGACCAAGGTTAACGAGTCCCATCTACCCGGGGGTGCTGGTCTTAGATGAGTTGCCGACCAAGGTTAACGAGTCCCATCTACCCGTGGGTGCTGGTCTTAGATGAGTTGCCGACCAAGGTTAACGAGTCCCATCTACCCGTGGGTGCTGGTCTTAGATGAGTTGCCGACCAAGGTTAACGAGTCCCATCTACCCGTGGGTGCTGGTGAGTTTTTTTTGCTTGACTGGGCTTTGGTTGGAATTGAACGCTCGACCACGTATCGGAGATAAGCTCATCAAATATATCATTTTTTGTTTATTAATTTAAGTCCATCAAAATTCATCATTTGAAAGTTGTGCACTTGTAAAAACTTGAGAACCCACGAAAATAAATTGTAATGCACTTAATAGGAAGTCAACAAAACGACACTTTCCATTTTACTAATTCTCGTTTTTTCCATCATGTAAAATAGACACTGTCATTATACGCATACACAGAAGTGTGACGTAACACGCTCGAATCCTTTGATAATTGAAAGACAACTCCCAATATAACCAATACTTGTGTTTGCATTGCTTGAATGTAATTTTGTTTCCAAACAATTCCTTTAAGAATAATTCTATCAACAAGGAATGATCAATTCATTGATCGTGGGCCCTCAAAATAAAGAAGAAGAAGAAGAAGAAGGAAAGCAGTGCTACTAATCTGCCAAGCCATCATCTAAACATAAAATGAATCACAGAGAAAAAATGCGTTCAGAAGAATTTAAACACCAGTTGTGAATGGACAGAGTTGTTTGATTGCTGTGTTACATTATATGTCCTCTGATGGGTACACGCACGTTGATGGTATTCTTTTAATTTTTTTTCAACCCTGTCTCTTTGTTAATCTGGTCCCTCGTCATCCATATGGTAATCCCTACAATCCATACCTGGTTCAATAAGTACGAGGAGTTGTTTTAGGAAAGCAGATCGAAGGGGGATGAAAAGGAGAGCTGTCTTAACAGTCCGTAAACATCAGGGTAATTGACCCGACAACCAAACAATACCACCAATTTAAGTCTAATTTTATCTCTACTACTTATGCAAGTAAGAGTTTTTATATTATCATTTCTTGTAGGCAATATGACACTTTAAAAGAATGCATTTTCATTGAATTTAGGAACCATATAGAAAGGTCGTGAAATATAGAATCTAGATCAATAGAAGTATTTTGAGAAAATGTGACAAACAGATTGACCAATAACATGATTGACTGAGATTGATACTCTTTCAGTAAAAATAGATTCATTTATTAACATTGATGTGGCTAGATGGGAAATTGATGAAAGAATAAACAAGTACATATATTTATTTGAGCTTCGAATGATTTTAAGTGTTGCAGTTGTGGCTTAACAGTTGGTTTATAAAGTCAGTCGGTAAAACATGGTTTCTATCTGTTTGTGGGCAGGAAAATATGGCTTATGTCAGGGGTTTCTGTCGGTGGGCAGTAAAATGGTGTTTCTGTCAGGGGTTTCTGTTGGTGGTCAGTAAAATGGTGTTTCTGTCAGGGGTTTCTGTTGGTGGGCAGTAAAATGGTGTTTCTGTCAGGGGTTTCTGTTGGTGGGCAGTAAAATGGTGTTTCTGTCAGGGGTTTCTGTTGGTGGGCAGTAAAATGGTGTTTCTGTCAGGGGTTTCTGTTGGTGGTCAGTAAAATGGTGTTTCTGTCAGGGGTTTCTGTTGGTGGGCAGTAAAATGGTGTTTCTGTCAGGGGTTTCTGTTGGTGGGCAGTAAAATGGTGTTTCTGTCAGGGGTTTCTGTTGGTGGGCAGTAAAATGGTGTTTCTGTCAGGGGTTTCTGTTGGTGGTCAGTAAAATGGTGTTTCTGTCAGGGGTTTCTGTTGGTGGGCAGTAAAATGGTGTTTCTGTCAGGGGTTTCTGTTGGTGGGCAGTAAAATGGTGTTTCTGTCAGGGGTTTCTGTCGGTGGTCAGTAAAATGGTGTTTCTGTCAGGGGTTTCTGTTGGTGGTCACTAAAAGGTGTTTTCTGTTGGTGGTCGGTAAGTTTATAGAGCTAGCAGCAAGATTGTGTGGATGTGTGTGTGCTATACCTAACCCCTGAAGAAAATTGTATCGCATTGCACCAAAACAGAAAGTAGTATCTAGTCATCAAGAAGAAACAACCTATTAGCTACTCGAATAATCATTGCCGTATTCGTAGAGCCTCAGTGCAAAGCAAAGTATCGCACATGCTAAGAAATATTCATTAGCAAGTTTTCTTTGTTCTTGACAGCGATTATTAACCCTTAAAATCTTTTTAAATGTGCATGTAAAACAGTTTGAATACACTAGGAGTGTAGTCTACAGCAACCTCAACCCATCCCCCCCCCTCTTGTTTCTTCTGCCAAACAAATTTTGTAAGTGGAAGAAAGTGAGAACAAAACAAACAGATGAACTTCCAGGTTAGTCATGGAATGAGGAAGAGGGAATGTTTGTATATAGACACAAGGAAGTTTATATACAGACACAATAATTTGCGTAGCAATGGCATGCATGGCGGTTATACAATTTTTTTTAAAAATCAATAGCTGGCAATTTTGGCCAACTGTGTTGTTTGGTAGAGAAAAGGTGGCTAAATTTTTGAACCGCACCAGGAAGCTCTAACCTTTGCTATGCCACTGGGCAAAAGTAATGTTTGCAAATAGACTGAGGCGATTCGAATACTTAGACACAAGTATGTTTGTAAATAGACAGAAGCTGTTTGTAATTAGACAAAGGCTGTTTCTACAATGGCACACTATATTTTTACATAGGCTAAGACCATGTGTACATAGTTACAAGCAATCTATGTGCAGAGACACAAGCTTCTTGTGCATAATTACAGAAATATAGCTGAAGAAATAAGTACAGGTAACTTTTTGCAGCGAGTTGGTACAGCTGTTGCCGTTGTGGCTTAAAACGTTGTTTCTGTAAGCGGTCAGTAAAAGGTGGTTTCTGTCGGTGGTCAGTAAAAGGTTGTTTCTGTAAGTGGTCAGTAAAAGGTGGTTTCTGTAGGTGATCAGTAAAAGGTGGTTTTCGTAGGTGATCAGTAAAAGGTGGTTTTCGTAGGTGGTCAGTAAAAGGTGGTTTCTGTAAGTGGTCAGTAAAAGGTGGTTTTTGTAGGTGATCAGTAAAAGGTGGTTTTCGTAGGTGATCAGTAAAAGGTGGTTTTCTTAGGTGATCAGTAAAAGGTGGTTTTCGTAGGTGATCAGTAAAAGGTGGTTTCCGTAGGTGATCAGTAAAATGTTGTTTCTGTAGGTGATCAGTAAAAAGTAGTTTTTGTCGGTGGTCAGTAAAAGGTGGTTTCTGTAGTTTGTCAGTAAAAGCTGGTTTCTGTCGGTGGTCAGTAAAAGGTGGTTTCTGTAGTTTGTCAGTAAAAGCTGGTTTCTGTGGGTGGTCAGTAAAAGGTGGTTTCTGTAGTTTGTCAGTAAAAGCTGGTTTCTGTCGGTGGTCAGTAAAAGGTGGTTTCTGTATATGGTCAGTAAAAGGTGGTTTCTGTAGGTGGTCAATAAAAAGTAATTTTTGTCGGTGGTCAGTAAAAGGTGGTTTCTGTGGGTGGTCAGTAAAAGGTGGTTTCTCCAGGTGATCAGGAGAAGGTAGATTCTGTCGGCGGTCAGTAAAAGGTGGTTTCTGTAGAAGATCAGTTAAAGGTTTTTTCTATAGGTGATCAGTAAAAGGTGGTTGCTTTAGTTGGTCAGCAAAAGGTGGTTTCTGTAGGTAATCAGTAAAGGGTGGTTTCTGTGGGTGATCAGTAAAAGGTGGTTTCTGTATGCGATCAGTAACAGGTGGTTTCTGTCGGTTGTGAGTAAATGGTGGTTTCTGTAGGTGATCAGTAAAAAGTGGTTTTTGTCGGTGGTAAGTAAAAGGTTGTTTCTGTCAGTGGTCAGTAAAAGGTGGTTTCTGTAAGTGATCAGTAAAAGGTTGTTTCTGTTGGTGGTCAGTAAAAGGTGGTTTCTGTAGGTGATCAGTTAAAGGTGGTTTCTGTCGGTGGTCAGTAAAGGTGGTTTCTGTAGTTGATCAGGAGAAGGTGGATTCTGTCGGCGGTCAGTAAAAGGAGGTTCCTGTAGGTGATCAGTTAAAGGTGGTTTCTGTCGGTGGTCAGTAAAGGTGGTTTCCGTAGGTGATCAGTAAAAGATGGTTTCTGTCGATGGTCAGTAAAAGTGGTTTTTGTAGGTTATCTGTAAAAGGTGGTTTCTGTAGGTGATCAGTAAAATTGTTACCCTTGAATATTTTTTTTCGGAAATAATAAGCACCCTCTTATTTTCTTTAAGAACAACATTATTTTTTAAATTCAATTAAATGGATTATATTCTTTTAAAATAAATCATGTATTATGTTGTGCTAGGCGTTAAGTGAGTTCATATTAAATAGTTTAAAGACATACAAATGAAAATGACACGTTGTTGTTAGAGGAAAATTAATTTTTTTCTACAAAAAAAGCTATTTTTATGTAAAAAATATCTATGTAAAGTAAATCCTCATTCATACAATATTTTACAAAAAATCTTATCTTGTGATTTTTTGCTTGTCATAGATTTCTGTGCTATTTTTAAAATTAATACATCTTTTACAAAATATTTATATATGTAAAAGTAATACATAATCCAATATAAATAGGAATTTAAGAATACTAAATAATCTTCTCATAATATATTTTTTCAAGTATGAAAGCTCCATTTCACTTTAAAAATCAATACTTACATTTTTAAAAAAAGAGACATTATCAACATTGGCACTACAACCCATATAGGGCCCTTGTCTGCTCCACCACCTTCTTCCACTCGAAACGATCCATGGCTTTCCGACACCATGGTTGAACCCCCAATTGGTGTAAATATGTCTCCTCATCATCAATCCACCTCATCCTTGGCTGACCAGTGAGTCGTCTGCCCTTAGGCTTCTGCCTGTATATAACTTTCGCTGCTCTGCATTCCGGAATTTTTTCAACATGTCCTGCCCAACGTAGTCTGCCTCTTTTATCATCGTGACTATGGGTGGTTCTTTGTACAAATAGTAAAGTTCTTGATTTATGTGTACGTATTCTCTAGATATCATTTTATATCACTTGTCCGTATATTTTGCGGATGATTTTCCTCTCCCATGTGTTGAGCAGGTTCTCTGCTTTTCTGATGAGGGTCTAGGTCTCACTCGCCTACTTTACTACAGGTCTTATGAGGGTGATGTATATTGTCTTCTTTGTTCCCCTTCAGAGGTTTTTGTTTCTTAGTAGCTTTTGTAGGCAGAAATAGAAACAGTTGCCTACTGTTATCATTTCTTTCACCTCCGACATTATCTCATTGTGCTCATTTATAGTTACCCATAGATATTTGAATGTAGCCACTCTCTCAAAAGTGTGGTTGTTTATATTGTTGTTATTATCAGCATGGGAGTTTCTTGACATTATCATATATTTGTATTCAGTTCGTTTATATCAAGACCAGCTTTTAATGAGGCATTTTCAAGTTCCCAGAAAGCTTTAATTATTTCATTACGGTCTCTACCCAGTAGTGCTAAATCGTTTGCATATGCCAGTTACTGCAATGGTTGGCTATATCATGTTCCTGATGGTCGTTGTTCTGCAGTATCTCTCTGGAAGTAGTTTGTTAAAATTCTACTGGTGCCGACACCTATGCTTCTAATAACTTTTTCTAGCGTGATGTTAATCGGGATGCATGATAGTGAGTCTCCTTGTCTGAGGCCCCGATTAACTGGGAACTCCCTAAAGTATTCTCCCTGTACCTTGATTCTACTTTTGGAGTTGGCCATTGTCATATGTATGAGCAGAGCAAGCTTGTTTGGGACTCCAAGTTCTTGTAGAGTATTGTAAAATAATTTCTGTTTACGTTATCGTATGCTATTTTGTAATCCACATATAGTTGATGTATGTCGATGTTTTATTTCTCCAGGAGACATCTTATAATAAAACTATGATCCGTGGTTGACCTATTCTGCCGGAATCCACATTGATAGTCCCCTAGGATCTGTCCACTATACATTTCCAATTTTCTCGCTATTAGTTTTATGAGGATTTTGTACATTGCATTAAGAAGGGAGATACCTCTAGACATTGAGCAGATCAACTTAAATCCTTTTTTTGTGAATTGGAATTATGAGCGCCGTGTCCCATTCAATTGGCATTTCTTTCTCCTGCCAGCTTCTGGTTATTAGTTCGTGTATTTGCCTATGCAGTTCGTTACCACCTAGATTTATTAGTTCTGCAGGGATAAAGTCTATTCCTGGGGCATTGTTACTTTTCTTTGTGGAGATTGCATCCTTTATTTCATTTAATGTTGGTTGGTTGACCACTGGGTCTGGTCCTCCTTGTGTTGGAGTGTAATCCTCATGTGTTCTTCCACCTGATCCAATCAGTAAGCCTTCAAAGTGTTGCGCCCATCTTTCTAGTACTCTAGTGCTCCTCTAGTGCTCCCTGTGATCAATTCCCCATCCGTGCTTTCTCAGATGTGAGATCTTGCTTGAAAGCCATTCTTTTCCTGCCTTATCATCAGGTACATTCTCATCACATCTCTTTCTTTTGCCAACTCTTCTATCTCTACTATTTTTTATTTTTCCCAAACACGTTTTTTTCTTTCTGCAAATTTTGCTGGCCACCCTTCTTGCTTTATTATATAATTATCGTGTTCTTCTTGTTTCCCTTTGCAGTATCATTAGCCGAGCTTTGTTTCTTTGTTCTATATGCTCTTTGCTTTCTCCGTCATACCATCCTTTTCTTTTCATGCCATTTTAAAACCAATCGTTTCCTGTTTTACACTTGCAACTATTTGCTTCATCTTTTCCCATTTCTGGTTTATATCAAAATCAGTATCTCCTCACGAGTAAAAAAAAGAAAAGTTTTTTTTTAAATTACTTAAATAAAATGTTTTCAAAAGAGTATTGAATATATAAAATAATAGAAAATTTTAAACAATAACAACACACATTTGTTAGTTTCTTAATTCATATATCATTTTAACGATAAATGCATTATTTACTTCAAGGAAATTTCTCTAAAGGCTAATATTCAAATTTTTAAGTTAACTTATTTTCCAGAACAAACACATTATTTTTAATGTTTTAAGTTGCTTTTAATCCAGACAAGCTTAAAACTTTGAGTTGTTTGTCATCTAGATATCTTTCAATGCATTGAATTATTTTTCTTTTAGAAATGTTTAAATGGATTAAATTATTTGTCATCTAGAAATGGTTCAAAGCTTTGAGATTTTTAATATTCATTTCTGTTATTTTAAACCATGAGTCATCAAACAATTTTCTCCTCGGGCTGCTTAGTGGACAGAATGACGATCGCGGGCCTTAAAATCGTTCTGTATAATACTTGCAAGCCAGATCAAAAGCTCTTGGGCAAAAATACTTAAAATTAAGTTGTAAACCAAAGGTGTATGGCGTACAAAGTACACAAATATAAAAAACAACCCATGCATTTATTTAATGCAAAAGTTAGGAAAGAAAGTGACTTTATCAAAAAGGATCTTTTAACAATAGTTTAACAAATATGTTTCATCTGTAAATTTTCATTAAGTATTTTTTTTGGAAATACATACCTTTGCCGAGGTTAAACAAGATTTAAAGTTAAGATAATGATGACAAAATAAAATTTCTAAAAAGTGTGAATGTGGACACAGCTAGTAGAGGAAAATCTGACTAACAAGACAAGTTCACTAAATGACCAGTTTCTTTATAAAGTTTAGACAATTTCTATCTGTTAACAAACTGCAGGATAACTTTTGTCATCGGATGATTAATAATAATAATTTAAAAAATATTAAATTTCATTTCAAAATACGCTTCATCCCTAATTAAGGCTTAAAGAGCAATAATATAAAAAAAAAAACGCAACAATTTAAATCTACATACAAGCCAATGAAACAATACAAACCAATATGCATGGAGCAATATGAGCAGGCTTCTTGGAAAACAAGGACGTTGAGTACATCACCCCAGACGGTGAGGATGCAAAAGTGTTTTTAGACTCATTTTTGAAAGACTGCAGTGTCTGGCTGTTTCTGAGAGCGACAGGATAGCCGTTCCAGATCATTAAGTCATCAAAAGCGAAAGTTCCCCTTCAGTATGTCTCAAGGCGGAGTGTATTTACAGTTTGCCGAATTTGGATCAATAGAGTTATCTAGTGGGAACATGAGGTGTTATAAGTAGTGTGAGCTAGGGCTGAACAAGGTCATGCTAGCAGTGGAAGCACATATTTGCTATTACGTAATCTGTGCGAGTGAGACCGGCAGCCAATGCATCTCTTTCAGAAATGTTTTAGCATGGCAAAAGTTGCGTTTGCGTTATTGTAGTGCTTTAAGTTGTATACTTTTTCGTATTTAAAAAAATAACCAATTAGAGAAGTTATTTGTTTACACGTTTCAGCATATTTAATTATAATATTTCAAAAGATTATATATAGTTCTACGGGGATATAGAATGGGATCTAAAAACTTTATTTTAACGTTAACGAAAGCCAACAGTAAATCAAACCACTTGGGTCACGTGATCAAACCGTGATCTGCATCTTATTGGGAAGAAGGGATCCTGTCAGAGAAGAGGATCCACCGGGAAATGGGATCATACCGTGATCGAAATACTAACAGGGTCGGAATCCAAACATGATCGGAATCCAAAAAGGATCGGAATCCAAACAGGATCGGGAACCAACCTGTATCGGGATCAAACTGGGATCAGGATAGCAACGAGATCCTATCGAAATACTCAATGATACAGGGATCGGAAAAGCACAGGCATACAACTGTGATCAGTCTCCCACAATAAACGGGATTCCCCTGATATGATCAGGGTCATATTGGAAAGAACAGTGCTACCGGTGTCGGGTATTAACCGGGATCATTATCCAATAGGGATCGTGATCCCACTCGGATTTAAATACCAATGTGATCGGAATCCCATCGGGATTGAGATCATATTGAAAAAATTGTTCCTACTGGGATCAGGATTCAACTGAGATCGTGAACCCACTGATATTGGGATCCCATCTGGGTCGGACACCGATAGGATAAGGATACCAATGGTATTGGGATCAAACTGGGATCTGACCGATAAACGATGCTGCTGGTTGCCATCCGTGGCTTGACAAGTAAATACTTCTGGAATGGGTTTTGGTCAACATACATTTGTTTTGTTTTATTGAATAAATGTATGTTATGATGTTATATAAGTCCACGATTACATTTTTTTTAAAGTGTATGTACAGCATGGTGAGCCCAAAAGGTAATCTCTCTTCAAATGTAGATTATGTTGCAGGTATGGCACAAGGACATGGTTCAAATGTCAGGTGCAGTCAAGAGGAATGATATTTATAGAGTAGGAATACGATATTCTGAGCATTACAGAAGAGGAGAGTGCGTGTCAATAATATCATCGCTGCTTGATTGGACTTGCAAAATCTGTAACACCTTTTTTGCATCACAAGTCACAAGTCATGTTGAAAAAAGCATGTTCAAAACACTGACATTGCATTTTTGAGCATAAGAAATTGGCAAAAAAAAAGGATTCGACCGATGTGAGTGATTGCAAGGAGCTAAATAGAGCTTATGACAATTATTGATCACACTGACGATGCTTCTATGTTCAGTTCTGAATGGTTAGATGAGAATTATGTTGAAATGTCTGGCATATCAGTGCCGCAAGATGAAAATGATAAATAACCTTCTATAGACTATGTCCACCAGGGGCGTCATTTAAAGGGGTTTTTTTTTGTTCATGGTGGGGGAATGCAGAGCAAACCAAAACTTTATCACTTGTTAATTTTTTATTGCGTGGGGCGCTACAGCACAAATCAATAAAAAAAATAAAAAAAATAAATACAAATTAGAGGGGCAATTCTCCCCTGCCTTATCCAAATGGTGTCCCTGATGCACATAGTTACGAAGGACAAAATCTGGCTACTCCATTGGAAGATGATAGCAGCTAGAAACTATGCATTAATTTTCATAATTATTGTCAATGATAAGATTTATACCACAAACAATAATATTTAGTGTTCAAAACCTTTTAATTGAATCTGCATTGTAAATATATAGGGTAACTGTCGGCTTTATTCCATCTCATCATTCCTTAACTTCCTGTTTTTTCTACTACAAAAACAATTAATTATTTTCCGAAACAAAATGGATATCCAAATATTGTATCTGTGACAGAAACATTTTTTTTTAAAAATAATGATTTAAATAGTACAATTCCATTAATTTTTCTTCCTCAAAATTGTTTAAATTTATCTATAACTAATTGAAATGTAATTTCTTTGGAGATATAGGAAAGGACAAGTAGGTCATCATGCAACTTTGGGCAGCGTTCGCTGTGTATTAGTCATATAACATACAACGAAAGTGACTTCGACCTCTAATGAACATTAGATTGTCGGCCTAGTGACAGACAGACTGACTTCTGGTAGATGACAGAAAAACCTAGTCACTTTAAGTTGGATTGCCGAAAGTCTACGTCAATTTCAGCAGAAACTGAAATTAAACCAAAAGTTAACTTTTCTCTTTCGGCCAAAACCGAAACTAGGCCGAATGTGATCAAATGGCCACTCTTAGCGCCGAATCCGAAGTGGAAATTCGGTCGGTCTCTACTTTCCAGCTTAAGTTAGATTAAACATTGGGTTTAATTTCTGTCTTGTTGGGTTTTCATTACAGGCATTGGTATGATGAGAATGGGGGTGGGGCATTTCTTTGATTAAAGGTGACGTAACTGGGAGGGGAAAGAGGGGAAAGAAATAGGTTTAAGGTTGAAAGGGGTATGACTTTGAGTGTAAAAGAGTGGTTGGTAGAGTGAGTTGAAGATTTTTAGGGAAAGGTGGGGGGTTAGGGTCAGGGTTTGAAAAAGGATGGTAATTTTAAATTGTTCATTTGTCTTTTCGAAATTAAATAGAATTAAAGTACAACAACAATTTAGAATCCAAATAATGAATAATAAAATTAATTATCCAAATAAAATACTCTAACAACAAAATATCCAAATAAAGTACTCCAACAACATACAGTCCAAATAACGTACTTTAACAGTTGCATAATAATTACGTTACTTGTAGTTATTGCTAGGCTATTGTGTTGTAGCTTCTGATTATCCACATTCACAAACGTCCAAGATTACTTAAATGGACGGGGCTAGAACTTCATGAATTTCGCATAAAACATATTTATTAAATAAATATATATATTTATATATGCACAAAATAAAATAATATCTTTAGAAAACGTAGTTGTCATATAATTCCTTCCACTCACATATAAATTTCACATAGATCTATTAACTCCACATTAGGATGTTGTTTGATATGCAAGAGCCAATAATGAACATACACAGATTGCCTTCTTAAAACCAGTGACCCCCTTTCTCTGCGCATGAGTTAAAATATCTTATTAACTTCCCGTTCCTCCTAACTTACAAATTACTCTATGAAAATTGCTCTAAAAGTTTATAATCCAAATAAATTATTCCAAAAGTTTTTAGTACAAATAAACTACTCCTATAGTTTGCCCCAAAAAAATTTTAAACAATTAGTCTTTCAAATAAAATGCACCAAAAACATAATGTCAAAATAATATACTCCTAAAATTTATAATCCAAATAAAACTCTCCGAAAAGTTGTAATCTAGGTTTACAAATAGTAGAAGAAAAAAAAATATTCCGTATACATGATCATTTAAAGTTCCATTAAAACATATTTTCAAACAAAGTGTTAAAACACAAGAAGACCATCAATGAACAATTCCACCTCGCTGCTGAGTACAGAGGTACCATGAGATACCTATGACGGCTCTAGAACAAAAAAGACATCAAATAATTATTTAGCATGTGACTTGAAGTGTCAACTATGTCAGTAATAATTTAACGCTTTTTAAACAATTATTTAGAACATTTTAGATCGTATAATTGTTTAAAAAAGAGTTATCAATCTGTTTAGACAATAATCAACTAAGTGATGTTCATCACGGGAAAGTGTTAAAGGGTTAAATATATTAAAAATAATATATGTTCTTATATAAAGCATTGCACTCAGAGTGGACCACAAAGAAGAAAGAATACACTTTATAACAAGGTTAACAAAATGTTCACAGGTTTTTTAAACATTTCAATCACTTATTTATACTAAATGATCACTTATTTATACTAAATGATCACTTATTTATACTAAATGATCACTTATTTATACTAAATGATCACTTATTTATACTAAATGATCACTTATTTATACTAAATGATCACTTATTTATACTAAATGATCACTTATTTATACTAAATGATCACTTATTTATACTAAATGATCACTTATTTATACTAAATGATCACTTATTTATACTAAATGATACGAATTTAATTTACAAGAAACTTAATATGTTTTATTTTCTTATCATTCTGAAAAAAAAAAATCTAAATTTTTAGAATTTCAAAGTTTTTCCCAAAACATTAAGTTTGTTTATTTTAGTATTTTGAATAAACAACATTTTAAAATTTTAAAACATATATTTTTTGTCGACTTTAAAGTTTTAAAGTTTTAAATGTTTATTATAGACAAATGAATAAACAACTCTTTAAAGAACGCCAGCTTTCAAAAATCAGGAATAAGTCACTTACTTTTCACAATCCGTTTTTACACAACCAAACTTACAATTACAATTGTGACAAGAAGGCAGAGATACGATCAACCGAGCGACAGAAACATGTGGGACAGCAAAATACGATCTGACAAACTCGATTGCTTTGTGAGCAAAAAATAAATAAATAAATTCCCGATGAATGACAAAACAAGACATACATAAATAAAAATATATAATTTTGTGCCATCCACTTTCATGACCTGGATTAATGAAAGCAATGATTCAGAGAGTGACACAACAATCGTAAACTAAAACTTGACAACAACGTAAACAAAGCAAAAACGTTCTCAGTTTTTTTAGATTCTCGCCAAGAAAGTTAAAAAAAGTTTAGGGATCGTTAGCAAATTACTTCACGCTCAGTGGTTGGGGGGGGGGGTAGGGGTAGAGAATTTGTGATACTTTGTGACATGCTAGGGGGGGGGGGGGGAGAGAATTAGTGATACTTTGTGACATGCTAGAGGGGGGAGGGGTAGAGAATTAGTGATACTTTGTGACATGCTAGAGGGGGGAGGGGTAGAGAATTAGTGATCATTTGTGACATGCTTGAGGGGGGGGGTAGAGAATTTGTGATACTTTGTGACATGCTAGAGGGGGGGAGGGGTAGAGAATTAGTGATACTTTGTGACATGCTAGAGGGGGGAGGGGTTGATATTTTGTGATACTTTTTGACATGCTAGAGGGGGGGGGTGAAAAATTTATGACGAAACTATTTATTTTTTTTATATTTGAAATGTTTATAATTTTGAATTTTTTTATTCAATTAAATTTAAAAACATTAAATGTAAGTCGATATTGCTTTAGGTATTATAAGTACTGTGAAACTCAGTCCCGTATACCTTGTACAGTGATATATTCTAACGAAATATAATGATTTAGATTATGTTTTGTATTTAAATGTGGTGGAGTTCAAGGGACACTATTTTTTTTAGCTAAAAGCGGTGCAAACCATGCGGTCATCTAAACTTCATTCCGCCAAAAAGTTGAATGACTCTAAAGGAGACACCTATAACACTTATGTCGGTGTCATTAGGACATCTTTATTTATATTAATACTTGCACACATATTTTCCCTTTAATATTGATTTACATTTGCCTAAATAAGTTTGCAGGATATGTTGTACTTAGTACTACGTGTATATAACTAATCTAATGAAGAAAATTGTAAAAGAAATCAATGGCATATGTTCCATTAGGATTTGAAAGGCAACGAGGAAGGAAAATGAGAGTCAGTTTTTTTTAAAAATAAACATTTTCTAATTAAAAAAAACAATAATAATACTAATCTCCGTTGCTTACATTAAGATAAAAACATAAGAGATATTTTATTACCAAAGTCTTCAAGCAGTCGAACAAAAACAATTATGTGCAAAATCTATAAAAAAGGAGAAAAAGGGTTGCTCTAAGTATGTTGTCATATAACCGACAAATACACACCATGGAAATGGAAATGTTATTTTTAATTGTATTTTTATGAAAAGTATATAATAAATCCTTTATTTAAAAAAATGACGGACAATTAAAAGACAGAATGTTGAAGAGCAATAACTTACACTATTTAAATCACAGCAAATTTCGGTTGGCGCACCTTGGCTTTTGATTGACATTATGTCCCTAATTGCAGGGATCGAATACAAGCAGGTTTCAACTTGAAGACATTTTTTTATTTGTGAGCACTAGTTAATCATTTTTTTTAATATATATATGTGTCTTAATTTCTAAAAATTTACAGGTTTGTAAACCAAAAAACATACATTTGAAAAACTAATCAAATTTGTATAATTATATTTATTGACCTACTTTAAGTATATCTTTAAAATATAACATTTTAAACAATTATTTGTACCCCAAAAATATAAAAATAACATGTATGAACTTATTGACAATTGTATTTGATAAAATCTTTAAACAAATAAACAATTTTTTCCCTTTAAAATGTATATGATATTACACTCTCTTTTAATGTAAAACATTATTTTAAAAGCTAACATTTAAACTGCTTATATTCTTCATAAAATAAATAACGTAATATGTTTGGAAAGGCGTAAAGCGATTTTATATTACACCTGAAACAGACATACAAATGAAAAAAAAGGGGCATTGGTTTTTTTAAAAAAGTGTTTCTTCTAAAAAATTATTTCTTTATATTACAATATATCTATGTGAAGTAAAAAACAATATTATGTGACAATGTATTGAATTTCAAACATTTCTGGTTTGTTCCAAGAATTAAGAGATGCTTTAAAATTATTTATCTTTGTAAAACTAATCAATAATACAATATAAATAGAGAATGCAGAATTGTAAATTATTATATCATAATATATAAATTTAATTGAAGTATGAGCGCTTCACTTTAGTATAACTTTATACTTAAATTTATAAATAAATATTTATCTAAATGAAAAGCTTTTTAAAAATAAAAAAAAAACATTATAAAATAAAAGAAATGTATTAAACAAACAATGACACACATTTTTTTAGTTTTATAATTTATTTATAATTTTTTACCGATTAATAACACTTCATTTACGTTAAGAAATTTCACATTAAGACTTATATTTACATTTTTAAATTAACTAATTTTCCAGAACGGACACATTTTCTTTGTATGCTGTTAGATGATAAATATCCACTTTAAAAATTTATGTTGTTTGTCATCTAGATATGTTTGAATGCATTGAGTTATTTGTCATCTAGACATGTTTGAATGCATTGAGTTATTTGTCATCTAGACATGTTTGAATGCATTGAATTATTTGTCATCTAGACATGTTTGAATGCATTGAATTATTTGTCATCTAGACATGTTTGAATGCATTGAATTATTTGTCATCTAGACATGTTTGAATGCATTGAATTATTTGTCATCTAGATATGTTTAAATTCACTGAATTATTTGTTATCTAGATATGATTCAATACCTTGAATCATTAGTCACATAGAGATGTTTCAATGCTAAGAGCTTTGTTTATCTTTCCAGTTAGTTCATTTAACTTTCATTTTAAAATAATGTCCTTTTAAACTGCATTGAAATGTTCTAGGCCAGGGTTCACCAAACTTTTTCTCCGTTGGTCAAATAGGGGAAAAAAGGTCGAGCGTGGGCGGAAGAGTCGTTCTGTACGATACTTTCAAGCCAGATCGACAGCTCCTGGAAAAGAAATTTTAAAAACTAAAGACACCCATGCATTGATTTAATGAAAAAGTTAGCAAAGAAGTCGACGTTAGATAAGATATACATACATCAGGACAAGTGCACCCATGCATTGATTTAATGAAAAAGTTAGCAAAGAAGTACACGTTAGATAAGATATACATACATCAGGACAAGTGCACACATAATCTCAAAAACTAAGCCCAATATGCTTTTTATTTTTTTCGGCTAATAGAGTTTTATACCATAGTCGATTGTGGCACAAAACTATTTTAGTCTGTGGAAATGAGAAAAATTGTCTCCTTCCAGCTGTGCTTCAAACAATGACAGCTTGTTTCTACATCATTTGATCATTCTGTAGAAATCACAGATTAGATTATCATTATATATCACAGGTTAGCCATCACATATGAGCTTATAATTTCCATTAATTTTCAAAATCAGGTCATTTTGTTTCGACCATAAATGGCTATTTTGACAGATAGTTGGTGTCTGACCATCAGGTAGGATCTGAAAGCCACATTGGATCTGACGTGATGTGGATTAGCTCCCCATTTTTCATTGAGAAAAAAATATCTTTCGTCCCGGAGCCTGTAAAAAACGAAACAGGTTTTACGGCAACAGAGTCATCTCACTGCTGTGTGATAAGGCAAGTCGCAGAATTCAGAATCATTATCTTCAATAAACGTTTGGAACTGACGGCGACTGAGTGCATGTCCCCGAATAAAGTTGATATCAGAAAAGGCAGGTTTTCAGTACACGATAAACGCCTCAGTCTTTCTAATAGAATCCGTGCTGATGTATGATGCAGTGTATGAACAGAGCTCCCGGGAATTGAAAATCTTCCAACCTAGTCCTGATCTACCCCATCAGAACTTTCCTCACTCCAGCCGTGTTTGTCCTCCTTCAACCGTATAAGCTTCAAACTAATTCCAATTAAGGTTATACTGTGTAATTGTTTTGTGTATTTTTTTTTTTTTAAATATAATATGTTTAATTTTCCTTTAATTTTGAAAGTCTTTTCAAGAATTTTGTACATTTTAAAACATTTCTTAACCCTTTACTTTGTTTACACTTAAGTATTTAAAGTAAAAAATGTTCTTTAAAAAATAAATTTATATTTTGTAGACTTTTAATTTTTTTTAAATATTCAAGTATATATATAAATATATATATGTACATCTGTGTGTGTGTGTGTGTGTGTGTAAAAATATAAGCATATAGAGTCATCAGAAAGAGGAAACTTGTCCGACTGGATATCCTAAATTTCCGATAAAAATATTTCGAAAGTATCTTTTATAATGTTAACAGAACTAAAATTTCTTGAATAGTGAGACGCACTCTATTCAATTTAAATGGTAAGACATATTCCTTTTAGTCCATAAATACCTACTTGTATAATAAGCCCATTCATAATTACATATATATATATATATATATATATATATATATATATATATATACAGTTCATCAGTGAAAATCGAATATGACTGGTTTAACAATTAAATAAGCTAATTGTGCCTTGTTCGATATTGTATTTGAAATGATAATGTTTGCAAATTTCACACTTACATTGAAGATTTGAGTGGTTCGTGGCATTCAAAAAAATGAGATGTTTAAAATAAATATTTACGACATGTTTTAGCACATATTCAAAACAATGACGTACTATCATGAGAAATCCTCACTGTAAATGTAAATACATAGGCGCACATCCAATGTTATAAAATGTTTTATGATAACAAGTGATTGATGATAATTAAAACAATGACAATATGTATCCAGACTGTAACTAAACGGTATATCAATTGTTACTAGAGGGTAACCAAACCATTTCTGACATCATTGTAACTTTTCATCCAGTGTGTCTTGCTCACAGTGATGAAAGCTTTATATAAATTGTGAAAATCAGCTGTTACTTCCAATTCTACTCAATTCAATGTCAAATCCAGTTGTACACACAGTTGATACATTTATTCACCTGTAACAAAATACAAATATAGAATAGATAATCATTTGAATAGTCCTGTTACATGTTACGCAGCTTTAAAATATAAAATCCTTCATATGCATTCACGATTAATCTGTGCATCCACTTTGATGTCAAACATTTTCTCTAATCTCTCACTCTCTGTCGCACATGGCTCAGCCCATTTTTTGTATCTTTTCCAATTTTTTGTATCTCGTGCAACCTCTCGTAACCTCTTGTACCTATCTTGTTTAAATTTTCTAAAGACTTAGTCGGTATACTACTTTTTGATATCTGTTGTTGTAATGTACACACTATATTCAATTTAGGACATGTTACACGAACACAGTTCATGATACACGTAATCAAGTGTCCATAGAAATCTGCGATATTGGTGTTGTGTGTGTGATGGAATGTAAGTGGTGTAATAAGTGTGGTTTTGTAGGTGTGGGGTTGTGTGAGTGGTATTATTATAACCTAGAATAAATAACTTGGAAATTACAAATTTTCCCATTAACCAAACAAAAAGCAATAGCTTTCTATTGATAACAAGATGGTCCTATCACGAAACATCCTCACAGTAAATACATAGGCGCACATCCAAAATTATATATCATGAATTGTAATTAATACTATAAACTTAAAGTCTCCTAGCTGTTACTGAAATGTCTTTCACTTGTAACTACCGGGTACACAAACTGTTACTGAGATCATCATAGCTGTTTATTCTGTGTATGTTGCTCACATTGATAAAAGCTTTATATAAATTGTGAAAATCAGCAATTACTACCACTTCTCCTCAATTAAATTTCAAGTCCAGTTTTACCCACAGTTTTTAACTTCAGTCACTTAAAACACAATTAAAATATATAATAAATAATCTTTGGAGTAATAATGTAACATGCAATGTAGCTTTAAAATATAAATTAAAGGACTGTATTAAACCTTAGTGAATGAACGAAATAGAAAAACGAGGTATGTGGAAGCTTGCATAAGAGAACAGGACAAAAATCACGGACGTTTCGGCATAAAGACTTCTTCAGCCGACAGTAGAAATGAAAATATAACAAATAACAGAGCACAGTAGACAACTCAAGAAGTAGCCATTCGCCGTCTGGCTTAGACCGAGCACTGTGAGGTCGAAGCTCAGCTTACAACGCGCCTATGTGACCATTTGGTCCTGACACAGTCCCGACCGAACTACGCCCTGTACGGTGGGGTGAGGTTAGGCCACACCTTCCCCCCGAGAGGAAGCAAAGCTGTTTCGACCCACGGACCGTACAACTCCCTGGAACAGTGAGAGGAAGTAATGTTCGAGACTTCTCCCGGAGATTAAGTAAAGCTGTACCACATCTCAGACCGTACATCTCCCTAGACGGTGGTGAGAGATAACGCAACACCTCCCCGAAGAGGAAGCAAAACCGTCTAAACCCCAATTTCAAGACCGAATGACTCAATGGGCAAGGGGGGGGTGGTGACGCAAAACCTCCCCTTCAATGAGTGGAAGCTACCTGCCCAACCCCAGTACTCGTGACCGTGTTCCATTGCCGGAGTCCTCAGGGACTACTAGGCCATGTTTCATGGTCGGGGTTCTTAGGGACTACTAGGCCATGTTTCCTGGCCGGGGTGCTTAGGGACTACTAGGCCATGTTCCATGTCCGGGGTCGTTAGGGACTACTAGGCCACGTTTCATTGCCGGGGTCCTTAGGGACTACTTGGCCATGTTTCATGGCAAGGGTCGTTAGGGACTACTAGGCCATGTTTCATGGCCGGGGACCTTAGGGACTACTAGGCCATGTTTCATGGCGGGGTCCTAAGAGATGGAATCTCGACCCAAAAGAATATTGAACTTCATCAGTATCCATTCGTGACGCCGGAAGTGGGAACACAGGGAGCGATAGAATATAAATATTGACACTGTGAAAAATGAAGTCCACAATAATAATGGACCAGAATATCCAGGGTTACATCAACACTCAACAATAAGAAAATAGATGAAATATAGGGAAACAGAGAAACATCAGTAAGATATTATTTGATTAATACCATTTGGAGATATGGTGCCAAACAGCTAAAATATATAAGATCACTCAATATAAATTCACGGCTATATGTACGTCCACGATGATCTAAACTATCTACACCAATCTCTCACTCTCATTTGCACTTGGCTGTGCTACTTTCTAATCTCGTCACATTTTTTAAAATCTCGTGCAACCTCACGTTATTGATCGTACCTATTGTATTTTAGATTTTCTAAAGATCGAGACGTAACACTAATTGTAACAAAGTTCCTTATGATATCTGTAGTTGTAACGTATACACAATATTCATGCTATATTCACACAATATTCATGCTATATTCACACAATATTCATGCTATATTCACACAATATTCATGCTATATTCACACAATATTCATGCTATATTCACACAATATTCATGCTATATTCACTCAATATTCATGCTATATTCACACAATATTCATGCTATATTCACACAATATTCATGCTATATTCACACAATATTCATGCTATATTCACACAATATTCATGCTATATTCACACAATATTCATGCTATATTCACTCAATATTCATGCTATATTCACACAATATTCATGCTATATTCACACAATATTCATGCTATATTCACACAATATTCATGCTATATTCACACAATATTCATGCTATATTCACACAATATTCATGCTATATTCACACAATATTCATGCTATATTCACTCAATATTCATGCTATATTCACACAATATTCATGCTATATTCACACAATATTCATGCTATATTCACACAATATTCATGCTATATTCACACAATATTCATGCTATATTCACACAATATTCATGCTATATTCACTCAATATTCATGCTATATTCACACAATATTCATGCTATATTCACACAATATTCATGCTATATTCACACAATATTCATGCTATATTCACACAATATTCATGCTATATTCACACAATATTCATGCTATATTCACTCAATATTCATGCTATATTCACACAATATTCATGCTATATTCACACAATATTCATGCTATATTCACACAATATTCATGCTATATTCACACAATATTCATGCTATATTCACACAATATTCATGCTATATTCACACAATATTCATGCTATATTCACACAATATTCATGCTATTACGTGTTACAACTACACAGTTCACGATACACGTTTGCAAGATGCGGCAGAGATATGCGACAGTGGTGTTGTGTGAATGGCGGTGTGTGAGTGGTGTTGTGTGAGTGGTGTTGTGTTAGAGGTGTTGTGTGGGTGGAGTTGTGTGAGTGGTGTTGTGTGAGTGGTGTTGTGGGAGTGGTGTTGTGTGAGTGGAGTTGTGTGAGTGGTGTTGTGTGAATGGTGTTGTGTGAGTGGTGTTGTGTGAGTGGTGTTGTGGGAGTGGTGTTGTGTGAGTGGTATTGTGTGAGTGGTGTTGTGGGAGTAGTGTTGTGTGAGTGGTATTGTGTGAGTGGTGTTGTGGGAGTAGTGTTGTGTGAGTGGTGTTGTGTGAATGGTGTTGTGTGAGTGGTGTTGTGTGAGTGGAGTTGTGTGAGTGGAGTTGTTTGAGTGGTGTTGTGTGAGTGTTTTGGTGTTGAAAAAATTGAGATCGACCAATGGCATAGTAGTTATAATTATATTTATATATTTAAGACTTCTTTAAAAGTTAAATATGGAAATAAAAAAAAATAGCTTGTTAAAATACATAACGACAGTAAAGTCTAGGCAGAATAATAATATGGCACGCTTACTTTGGAGCCAAATGATTCGAATATAATGTAGAATAAACTTAATATTTTAAAAGTTTTTTACATATTGAAACATTTTCTAAATTTTTGGAATTTTAAAAATTGTCTAACCATTAAGATTGTTTATATTTGTATTGAAAAGAAATATTTTTTCTTTCAAATTTTTTAAATATATACAGTGGAACCTCTCATAACGAGCACCTCTCATAACGAGCACCTCTCATAACGAGCACCTCTCATAACGAGCATCTCTCATAACGAGCACCTCTCATAACGAGCACCTCTAATAACGAGTAATTTGCATAACGAGCAAAAACAAAATGTGAAGGAGTTGCTCCCTTAACGAGTGACATTACGCATAACGAGTTACGCAGACAGGGGAAGTCCCTTTTTCACGACAGTCATTTGTGATCCGGGACATCCGCACCGATGCATTAGTCTGTGTTTAGCACTCGGTCTATTAGCGTATTGTTTTCGTGTGTGATCACCAGTTTTTACAAATTTTGTATTCAGACAGCATTCGTAATTTTTTTATGTGCAAAGTGTAATAACCTGTGTTAAAATGTCTTCGAAGAAAAAAACACAAGAGGACAAACATAAGAGAGAAAAAATAAATAACTGTTGAAATGAAACGTAAAATCATTCAAAAGCGAGAACAAGGTGTGAGCGTGGCTAATCTAGCGCGCACCTAAAATCGGTCATTATCAACGATCTGCACTATTCTCAAGAACAAAAACCAAATTAAGGAGATGGATGCTTCAAAGGGAGTGTCAAGAATCTCTACGAAACGATTACGCATTCTTGGTGATGTTGAGAGGTTGCTTCTATTATGGAAAAACGAGAAGCGATTACAAGGCGACACTATTATATTCATATTTTTATTACGTTTTTTTTGTTTCAAATCTAAATTGTATTCCAAGTTGTTACACTCCTTAACAATTCATAAGTAATTTTATTGGAATAAACGTTAATAAAATATTTTAAAAAAAAATGAGTATTTTTTAAGCATGGAACGCATTATCGTATTTTACACTGACTTGCATGGGGAAAATTGTTTCGTTTAACTGCCTTAAGGGGCTCTGGTGGACCCATTCCATTAATGTACCCATTGCACTTATGCCTGAGATAGGGGCACTATAAATACCAGACGGATAGATAATAGATTTAACATTGGTTCCATTAAAATCTACTTTAAAATTATCGAACTTTCTGGAAAGTTCTATAATGGATATTATTAGTTTTAAATCCATCTATATTTAAATACGGAGAATGAAGGGTATTGCTGCAACGCTAGGCCTAAATAATTCAATTTACATAGAAAATATGGTGTTGTCTAATCCTATTAATATTTATATGGCTTATATAATAAAAAATGAAACGTGGCCCCCGGCCCTATAACAATAGAAATTATGAGTTCAGTAAACTTCTTTATTTAAATATGGATAATTTTGTGTATGTGGATTAAGTTTGGTCAAGATCCATCTATTCATGTAGGTGTATTAAGCCTATTCATATTTATAAAGCCCACATTAGGTTAAAAAACTGGGCCCCGGCCCATTGCTCGAGAAGGATGTATATTATGAGGTCAGTACCCTTCGTTTTTTAGTATGGATAATAAAGTATATGTGTACTCAGTTTGGTCAAGATCCATCTATGGATATAGGAGTATTTGTTGTTAATTTTATTTATAATTCACAATAGGGAAAAAACGAATTCGGGGCCCCCAACCCCAAACGAAGTATTATAAAAACTTCACAACCCTTAAGAATTACTTCTGGATCATGATGGATATATGTGACAAATTTACTCTAGATCCATCAATCCATGTAAAAGCCTTTGTGGAACAGACAAAGCCAAACAAACAAAGAAATTTTGACTTTTATATATATATATATATATATATATATATATATATAAGATATATATATATATTTATCTATATATATGTATATATATTATTATATATATATATTTATAATACATATTAAAAGCCTTTGTGTAACAGACAAAGACAAACAAAAAAAGAAATTTTTACTTTTATATATATATATATATATATATATATATATATATAAGATATTTATATATATTTATCCATATATATGTATATATATTATTATATATATATATTTATAATACATAAGAAATTCTGCGGACAATTATAAGGAAGTTGGCGGGAAAAGCCATAACTTAATCTTTTGTTATCTCAGCAAATTTTGGATGGGCACCAGGGCTTTTCTTTGAAATTGTGTCCCTTATTGCAGGGATCGAACACAAACTTGTACTGCTTAAAAATTGAGAGAGTTTAAATTTCAACACTGTTTAAACATATTGTTTAATACATATATTTTCCTTAAATTAAAAAATAGTGAGTTTCTTAGTGAAAAAATACATTTTAAAAAATACAAAACATTTTATAATATTATTTATGGTCTAATAAAAAGTATATTTTCATATAAAAATTAAAAAAATAATATATATATAAAATAAACATGTCTGACTTCATGGTCAGTTGTATTGCATAAAAAGTTAAACGACAAGGCAAACAATCAACGGAGCAAAAGTGTCATGTGAGAAAACAAAACACGAAACTGCAAATTTGATAAAGTTGTTAGACGAAAGAAAATCTCTATAAAAAAAAAAGAAACCCGATGAATGACAAACCAAGAGATACATTAATAAAAATTAATCAATTTGATCAATCTACATCCATTACCTGGATTCTTGAAAGCAATGCATTCAGAGAGCACCACAAATAAATTATATATTTTTTAAAATCTCGTTTACAATGTGAAAAGAAATTAGGGGTCATTCACAAAATACTTCACACCCAAGAGGGGGAGGTGGGGAAGAATTTGTGACACTTTGTGACTGGGCTTTGACTTTTGCATTGACATCAAAATATATTAATGTAACAATTGCCGAAATTTCAAGATATGATTTTCGGCACTCTCACGGATCATCGCTCGATATGAATAGTATTTCATGGCACTGGCTTTATTATTCGATTCCTCATCTGTCTGTGGATTTCTCAATTTTATGTTGAAATGATACCCATCTTCTCCTTGCCAAAATAAAATAAGATATTGCAATCTATTGTATGAGCGATGAGCTTCTGAGATTAGCTGAACATCACCATTTCTTCTATGAAGAATTATATCACGAAAGTTAAAATCTTCGCCAACTATAACAATCGCCACTTCATCATTTGCTGGTGCATTGTATTGTCTTTTGTGTTGGCCAACTGGTGTTTTGTCTGCTCTAACTATGATTTTGTAGACATCGGTCGGCATCTTATCAAGTAGAATTCTAAACATTTGAATTAATTCGTTGTGTTGCAAAAATAACGTTTGCAATGCAAAGACAATTTCTCAAGCACAATGCTCAAACCCGTTTGTCTGAAACAGTCGAGCCACTGTAATCAAGACTGTATTCCGATAGAATACGCCCTGCTCGATCAAGACGAACACTGCACGCTAAATTAAATCTTAGTGAATTACATTAAGATGCTAATTATAATTAATCTTGATCCAATTGTGGTTATTTTTAAAAATGGATCAATTATGCGTGTATTGCAGTGCCCGTAAATTTAAGAATAAAGCACAGGGAATTTGCTGCGTGGGTGAGAAAGTGAAATTGCCAGAATTACATTCACCACCGGAGCCGTTATCAACGTTAGTATCAGGTGAAACAAGCCAATCGAAACATTTCTTGGCAAACATACGCAAAAGATCTTTGGGTGAAAAACAAAGATGACATGAGTGAAGACATCGTATATCATTCGCGTGCAACGAATCAAAATCCAGACATTAAATTTACATCAAACGTGTATAACGAGGCATTGGTTTCGATTGAGGACATATGTTTGGCAATCTCTAACAAAGCACTGGTAGATTTGAGAATGACTTCTGTTAAGCAATCTGTCAACAACCTTTTTAATCGTGTTTGCAACGAGAAACGCACTTTGACATCGAAGAATTAGGTTCATTTGTTCAGAGGAATCTTCCAAAATTGGCTCTAGAACAACTCATAGTTTATGACATAATTATGCATGCAATTACCAGACAAAGCGGTGGAATATATTTCATAGATGCGCCCGGATGCACAGGAAAAACGTTCCTAATTTCACTTATTTTGGTGACAATACGATCACAAAAAATATTGCACTGGCTATCGCATCACCTGGAATTGCAGCAACTCTTTTGGATGGTGGCCTCAACAGCTGCTGATGAATTAAATGCATGTCTCAAATCATCAGTTTTATGGCGACATTTACAGAAATCGACTTTGAAGACCAAAATGCGTGTACAACTACATAATGAATCTTCAACTGAACGTTTTGCAAAACAATTGTTGGACATTGGGGAAAGGGAAAATGGCAATTGATGAATCCACAAAATCGATCACTTTGCCAACAAGCTTCTGTAAAATTACAGCAAACATTGACGAATGATTCAAAAAGTTTTTCCAAATATCGTCAAATATTACAAAAATCATCAGTGGCTCAGTGCACGTGCTATTTTAGCAGCCAAAAACACATATGTTAACGTCATCAACTTAAGCATTCAAAATAAAATCCCAGGCAAAAAAGGGACAACGTATAAGGCCATCGATACTGTATTGAATTAAAACGGAGTTGTCAATTATCCAATCACTTGATTTGCCAGGCATTTCATTGCACGTTTTAACACTGAAAATTTGCGTGTCTATTATTCTTTAAACGAAACATAATCCACCAAGACTTTACAACGGTAACAAGTTTCCGGGGAAAATATGATGAAAATACCATCAAATCTACTTTTTTAAATGTAAAATTTAGGAGGAGAAGATATACTGTTGCCACGCATCACAATGATTCCAACAGATATTCCATTGGATTTCAAACGTCTGCAGATTCCTGTGCGACACACGTTTGCAATGAATATCTAGAACGCGCAGGGACAATTATAACTAAATGTTTGCAGACTAAATTTGGAAAACCCATGCTCCTCCTTTGGATAGTTGTATGCATCCTGCTCTCGCTTTGGAAAACCTTCTGATTGATTCGTGTATGCACTAGACGGGAAAAAAAAAACATTGTTTATTTATAATCTCTACAAGAAACATAATAAAAATGCAACTAATTTCTTTGTTTGATAGGCATTGCATGGCTTGCCGGGTACTCGCTTGTATATCATATATTTTTTAATGAATATTGTGGAAATGCCATAACTTAATCTGCTTTGATCTCTTGAAGGTCGGGTGGGGCACCATGGCTTTGCATTGACATTCCGACCCTAATTGCAGGGATCGAACACAAGCGGGTTACCACTTGTAACAATAGAAACTGAAGGTTTAACACTCGTTGAGCATATAGTTTATTTGATATATTTGTCTTAAATTAGAAAGTTCTTAGTTTCTTAACCAAAAAATACATTTTTAGAATTAATAAAATTATTCTAACTATATTTATGACCAATTTAAAAGTTGTCTTTTTTTAAATAAAATAAAATAACATAAAAATAAAACAAAATTAGCCTGTCTGACTTCATGAGTTGTATTGAATAAAATGTTAAAAGACAAAGTCAATTGCTCCCCTTAAAACAAAAAAAAAATGTATAAGATATACAAGCCGGTTTGAAACGAAAATTTAATTTGCATATTTTATTTTTTAAAAATAAATCATATGTATTTTGGGAAATGCATGAAGACATTTAATATTACATTTTTTAAAAGCAAAACAAATGAAAAAATTGCGCGTTTTTATTAGAGAAAAAATGTATTTCTTTAAAAATATGCGCTCTTTATATTATAAATGTAGGCATGTTAAGTAAACCATCATTCATATTTTCTTCTGATTCGATCGCGGTGATTTACTGTGTTTCATAGATTTCAGGGTTATTCTTAAAATGAAGAGATGATTTGAAAATATCTGTATCTATATAAAACTAATGCATAATCCAATATAAATATGGATCAAAGAATAACAAATTATTTACTCATAATATATTTCTTTGAAGTATGACATACATATATATATATTTATATGTATATATACTTGGACGGACATTTATAAATGAGATGGCGGAAAAGACATAACAGTTCCATAATTCTTCCAATTTAGACCCGATCTGTCACGTCAGTACTTTCCTTATTCCAGTCATATTTGTTCTCCACAACTGTAACTGCCTGAAACTAATTTAAGTTAAATTTATAGTGCTAAATTGTTTTGTGTAATGGAGAGGAAACTTAATTTGTGTAATATTATTTGTTTTTATTAAATGTGGGCACTTGAACACTTTTTCCAATCATGTAGTTTGTTTGTACTTGTATTTTAAAGAAAACATTTTCTTAAAAAATTATACATACATTTTTTCGACTTTTAAATTTTTAACATTTTAAATTTGTCATATTCAAAGGAATATGCTAGAATGATGCTAGCTTTCAAATAACCAGGATAAAATCACTAACTCTCGACATTCCGATATTACACAATCAATCTTCCAAAAACCGTTGAACAATAACAGGAGGCAGAACTACTAATCACATGAGCGACAGGGTCATGTGGGACAAACAAATGGATATTACAACCACGATGGAGTTGTGAGTAGAAAGAAAATTAAAAAAAAATTCCGATTGCTGTCAAAAAAGGGCAGACATAAATTAAAAAGTTTAAATTTGATAAATCTACTTTCATTGTGATTTGATGAAAAGTACATATAAATAATCTCTCTCTCTCTCTATATATATACACAAATGACTGTCAATTATAAATGATATGGTGAAACAAGCACAACTTAATCTATTATGATCTCAGCGAGGATCGCATGGCGAACCTTGGCTTTTCATTGAAATTGTGTCATTATTTGAATGGATCGAACACAAGCGGGTTGACACTTGTAAAAACCTTCAATTATCAAGAAAAGCACTGGTTAAGCATATAGTTTAGTACATATATTTATCTTAAATTTGAAAATTAATAGTTTTGTACACAAAAGAAAAATACATATAAATAACTAGTAAAAGCATCATCATTATATGTATGGTTTAATTTGCAGTATATTTAAAAAAAAATAGTTTTTGTGTACTAAACAAGTTATACGCAACAAATTTAAAATTAACATGTATAAACTTCTGGTATATTGTATTTGAAAAGACAAACGCAATTGTTACCCTTTAAAATTGTATGTCCTATTATGCTCTCTTTTGAAGGAAAATATTTTTTTTAAAAATAAAATGTAAACTGTTTATATTCTTGAAAATAATACATCATGGCATATGTTAGGAAAGGCGTTAACCGATTTCATATCACATCTTAAAAAAGACATACAAATGAAAAAGGGGCACAGTGTTATTTTTATACAAAGTATTTCTTCTAAAAAATGCTCTCTTTATATTATTAATATAGCTTTTTGAAGTGAAACCTCATTCATACAATATTTTTGCAAAAATCTTATTTTACAATTTATTACTTTTCATAAATTTCGCGGATATTCCAAAAATTAAGAAACGCTTTAAAAATATTTATCTACACAAAACGAATACATAATTTAACATAAATAGGGATTACAGATTTGTAAATTATTACCTCATAATATATATTAAATTGAAGTATTATAGCTCCATTATAATATAAAATTAATAATTTAATATAAAAATAAATATTTTATTGAATGAAATGTTTCCAAAAATAATAATAATAATAAAATAATATACTTTTTTTTTAAACAAATAATAACACACATTTGATAGTTTCTTAATTCATATATAAGGGTTTACCGATTAAAAATACATTATTTACTGAAAGAAATTTTACATTAAGTCTAATATTCAAATTTTTAAATTTCTTTTAAATTTCTAAATTTTCTTTTTATGCTTTAAGTTGCTTATTATCGACACAAATTTTAAATTTTTTAAATTGTTTGTCATCAAGATATGTTTCAAAACATGGAATTATTTGTCATCAAGATATGTTTTAAGGTTTTAAATGATTTTCTCATCTAGATATGTTTTAATCCATTGAATTATTTATCTAACGTATGTACTCGCATATAAGCTTACATCGTATATAAGCCGACCACTAAAACTGCTTTAAAACGGCCCGTTTTTGCAACAACCCGCATATAAGCCGACCATACAATTGTCTAATGTTACTCCATATTTTTTGTTTATAGACATGTGTTACTGTAAAGATGTAAAATGTTTACTTTTATGTTACATACCAGTTTGTTTACCAGTTGGAATGAGACAAAAACATGTTCTGCTCTTTCCACATTGTTTGCTATAATGATATTTGAACTTCCGCTCAAAATTTGTTCACAACTAAAGATTAACGAAGTATATATTTAGAAAAAAAAATACATTTTGATACGAATAACGACGAAAATTCCTTTGTTGTGTCTTATTTATTCAAAATAAAAGCTATCGCATTTCTGTTTATAATTTACCGTAGTGTTCTTACAAATAATTAGGAAACTTCAAAATCATTGTCACTATCACCCTCATCGTCAGACTCCCCAAACAGCTTTATCCATTTCTCTTATGTGTACTGAACATTGTCATCATCCCACAGTATCTCATCTGCATCCTCTGGTTCCACATCATCTTCGCTGTCTGAGGCTGTTTCCTGAGTCTGCTCCTGCCACAGGTAGTCGTATTCAGTGCTATCTAATTCGTTGCTAAAGCTTCATTTCAGAAATGAGTTTTGTATCATTGCTGCAGGAATCTCATCCCATGCTGTCTTCACCCGCGACACAACTGTAGGCACGGAAGGTAGCTTGAAATTGCCTTTAGCAGTTAACTCAGCTTTGCCATCCATAGTTTCCACAGGTTTCTAAACTTTTTCTTTAATGGCTTTTTTAGGCGCACATCCAGAGGTTGCAGCATTTCAGTCAAGCCTCCAGGTGTGACCGATTGAGTTGTCTTTCCTCCTTGAGCTTCCTCTTTACCTTTTCTGTTAGATGGGCCTTGATTTGGTCTCAGACTAGCAGAGAAAGTTTCTTCAAAAGGCCTCCGTTTCTCCTCACCCACACTTGATCGAGCCATTTTTTCACTACTTCTAAATCAACCCATCCTTTTGGGTGTTGATGGATGATCACACCACTGGGGAATTTATCCTTTTGTGGAATTTTTCTCTTGAATATTACCATTTAAGATGAATTTCCCCATCTGCAGTACAGGACAATACCACGGTGAATTGAGTCTTCTCATGCCCAGTCGTCTTGATCAGCACAGTTTTTCCCCCTTTTGTTGAGTGTAACTGTGCTGGACGTTTCAAAGCACATGGGTGTCTCATCCATGTTGCCAATTCTGCCGAGAAGGAAGTCACCAGCCTTTCTTTTATCAATAACTTACTTTTGAAATTTCAAAAGTTTATGTTCATATTGTGATGGCAATTTTTGTGCAATTTTCGTTCTAAAACTTATAGAGTGTCTGTTCACAAAACGTGTACACCAACATGTGGAAAGATTGAACTATTCATATTTCTTAACTTGTGCAATCTTAAGGGGCTGCAAACAAACACTTAGCTGAGACACTTGATATCCATTTTGTATTTTGGCTTCAAAACACTCGAAGAACTCCTTATCCATTTCTTGGTACTGTCCATGTTTTTGTCCCCTGTTCGCAGGTTTGATATTAGGTGCAATATCCAGTGATGTATCCTTTTTCCGTCGTCTGACATTGGTTTAATCTACATCAAACTTTCTTGCTGCCTCAAGATTGCTTGTTCTTCAGCGGCCTTTATCAGTTTTAGCTTGAAATTAGGATGATGGGACACATTTTTTTCCCCAGGCATGGTGTATTGCACAAATAATTTTACAACTAAAACTATCAAAGTTCAGCACACTTTTAAAAACTGTGGCCTCGTGCTCTCGTCTGCCCCATTGGCTTTGCTATTCCCCTATAAAACACGTGACATCCGTCTCCCTCCCCACACGCTGCGCTGCCTACCAACTGTTTTCCCTCCTTTTGTCCATGCATGTGCTTTAAGGGGATTCCCTTACAACCGCCTTCGTTTGCGCGTGTTATTTTCTAAGAAATCAGACCGTGTACCAATGACGTCGGCTTCACTGCTAGCTCTAGCTTGGTTAAGGCTCGCCACTGGTCGACACACAACCAAGCGGTCGTCTCAGTCTCACTTTATTCCATGCATCTGCGTCTAGATTATTAGTTATGAAGCCATAGACATAGGAAACTCGTTTTCAGTATTTTTTAATTTTATGCAATTATTGACTTCGAAAATGAATTCTCCTTGGTAATATTCATACCCAGTATAATTATCAGCTGTGCATACATTAAAGTCTTTGAAGTGACACCTCTTTGTATGCATATATATATATATTAGTACTCTGTACACACAACCAAATAAAGAGTCAGAAAGCGATGAAAATGTGTGGCATTGGTGTCTGCCCTTGTGTCATTTTATTTTATACGCACATAAGCCGACCCCCTGATTTCAGTATTGTATTTTATAGTTCTCAATTCAGCTTATATACGAGTATATACGGTAGATATGTTTCAATAATTTGGATTATTTGTCATCTAGATAGGTTTCAATGCATTGAAGTATTTTTCAGACCCGGGTCTGAATAGCCGCAGCCTTGAACAAAACGAAATTTGATATTTGGTCACAAAAATAATTTTGTGCCCATTCTATACTGTATGAAAATAAGGGTAGATATCGATCTAAATATATTGTCATTTATCGAAGAAATACAAGCTATGTAAATGTTATTTTAAAATATTAAAAACATGTATTAAATGTGCAATGTTATTTTATGAAAATTATAATAACTATCTTATATAACATTGACTGCAAATTAAAAGGCAGATGGTGGATCAGCTATAACTTAAGATATTATGATCTCAGCGAGATTTGGGTGGCTAACCATGGCTTTTCATTGACATTGTGTCCAAAATTGCAGGGATCGAACACAAGTGGATCTCCACTTTATCAAAAAATCTACCAGGAAATTATCACTGTTTAAGCATACTTTTTAGTAAATAGATGTGTCTTAAAATAGAAAATTAATAGTTTTGTAAACAAAATAAAATACATTTGAATAACTATACAAATTTTAAAATTATATTGATAGTCTAATTTGAAGTATATTTTTAAAAAAAAACGGTTTCAGAAAATTACGCATGCACAAAAAATAGAAGTAACATATCTGAACTTATGGTCAGTTGTATTTGATACAATCTTAAAAGACAAAGGCATTTATTTCCCTTTTCAAGTATCCATGATATTACTCTTTTAAAGGAAAAAAAAAACCACTAAAATTTAAACTGCTTATATTCTTAAAAAAAAACAAATTAATGATGTAATATGGTGGGAAAGGCGGTAAGCGATTTCTTATTCCACCTTAAAATGACATACAAAGGAAAAACGTGTGCATTGTTATAAAAAACATTTTTTAGTTTCATAATTTATATGTAATTATTTACCGATTAAAAACACATTATTTACTACAAGAATATTCACATAAAGACTAATATTTAAATGTTTAACTTAACTTATTTTCCAGAACTGACTCATTTTATATCATGCTTTAAGTTGTTTATTATCGACGCAAATGTTAAAATTTTGAGTTGTTTTTCATCTAGATATATTACAATGTATTGAATTTTTGTTCATCGATCTGTTTCAATACATTGTATTATTTGTCATCTAGAAATGTTTCAATGCTTAGAGCTTTTTTTTTCTTTTCGTAATTTCTTTTAACTTTAAATTTACATCATGTCTTTTTAAACTGCATTGAAGTGTTCTAAGCCAGGGTTCACCAAACATTTTGCTCCAATGGCCAGATAACCGACAAAATGACGAGTGTGGGCCGTCAATTTGATATGTATTATATTTTCAAGCCAGAACTTACGTGCTAGGAAGAAAATACTAAAAACTAAAGACATCAATGAATTTATTTAATGGAAAAGTTAGCAAAGAAGTCGATGTTCGTTAAAAGATACTGACATCAGGTCAAGTGTTCACATATTCGAAACTCAAAAATTAAGTCGTAAATACTTCTTCAAATGAATTACGGAAATTGCAGCCTATATATTTGATACTCTAGTCGATTATAACACAAAGCTATTTGTGTCTGTAGAAATGAGAAAAGTTTTCTCCACACAGTTGTGTTTTAACCTGGCTACCTTGGCAGCTGGGTGGTATCTGACAATCACGTATAATCTTACAGCCAGGTACGCTTTGACTACTGTGCATCATCTCCACATTTTTCAGTGAGAAAAACATCCATTTCGTCCTCTCGGAGTCTGTAAAAACGAAAACGGCTTAACGGTAACTGAGTCAATTCACTAATGTGTGATAAGGCAAGTCACAGAATTCAGAATCATTATCTTCAAAAAAAAAGCTTTGAATTAACGGTGATTGTGTCCATGTCTCAAAATAAAGTTCATAGAAAAGGAAAGTTTTAGTACACAATCAACGTTTCAGTCTTTCCAATAGAATACTTGCTGATGTATGATGCATTGCATGAACAGTGCTCCCGGAATATGCAAATCTTCCAAAGTAGTCTTTATCTGCCACAATAGTCCTTTCCTCAATGTTTTTGTGACCATATACCTGATTTCTTTTTGTTAGACTGCTTGCAGATTTTGGTAATAAATATCTCTTATGTTTATATCTAAATGTATATATATATATTATTTAAAGAAATTTTACGGACAATAATAAGTCAGATCTCGGAAAAGCCATCAGTTAATCGTATTTTTATTTCAGAAAATTTCGGGTGTGATACCATGGCTTTTTATTTACTTTGTGTCCCTAATTGCAGGGATCAAACACAAGAGAGTTACCACTTGCAAAAAGGAAGATGACAGAATGCAACAGTGGTCAAGAAGTTTGTTGTAAATATCATTTGTCTTATTTTAGAAAATTATTAGTTTTGTAAACAAAAAAATTCATTTGAAAAGATAATAATGTATGTATAAAATATTTATAGTCTAACGAGAAGTATATTTTAAAAGGCCACAATTTTACGAAATTACTAAAAAAAAAAAAATATAAAAATAAAAGTAACATGTCTGACGTCATGTCATTTGTATTTAATAAAAAAACAATATTTGAACAAGCAATTGTTTCCCTTGAACAAAATGTATAGATATACATTATTTCTCTCTCTCTCTCTCTTTTTAAAACAAACATTTAAAACCCTTATATTCTTTTCTTTTTTAAAAAGCTCTCTTTATATTATAAATGTATGCATTCAAGTAGACCATAATGGGAGTCGCTTAGTCAATTATTTTGTCACGTGATGTGAGTAAAAACGAGTAAGATTTCCGGTATACTGTATACAACACACTAGTGCTTGACAACAGTAGCCCGATACACACTACAACTACACTACATTTCGTCCAATGAAAATTAACAATAAAATAAACAAAGGGGAATGACTCCTGCATCAATATTGAATAAAAACGCAAATGACGTCATGAGCACGCACGGAGCTCAACAACATCCTGCCGATAATAGTATTGATAGTTCCCATCGAATATCGCTCACAAATTTTTCTTGAAATAACTTTCTTCCTTTAATTATAACTGACGTATATTTATTGTCACATTTATGGATTTCATTTAAAAAACGCTTGCATTCCATAATATTACGAAAGGTAAAATTTTTAATTAACATGACATTGGGGAAGCACTGATGAAGTATCTTTTGTTGTGTGTAGCAGCCTAGTGATGGCTTACTCACATCACGTGACCAAACAAGCAAGTGACTAAGCGACTCCCATTCATTTCATCTTTAATAAAATTTGTATGTGGTTATATTTTCCAAGGTTGTTCCAAAATTTGGGATAAGCTTTAAAAACATTTATCTATGTAAAAACTAATACATACGCCATTATACATAGGGTTTACAGAATAGTAAATTATGATCCTAATATATATTTAATTGAAGTATGACAGCTCCTTTATAGTTTAAACCTCAATACTTATCTCTAAAAAATATTTACTTGAATGGAATGTTTAAAAAAATTATTTAATAAATAAAACAATATAAATTTTTAGTAGGTTTTTTTTTTTTTTAGTTACAAAATTGTTAGAAAATGTGCTGTATCAAAATAGATTTAACTATGTCAACTCTAAGTTGATCTAGTAATACAATTATTCAAGCTATATTCTGATGTTATTAGAGATACATAGCAGCCAGACTGATCGTGCGCCCATTTATTTATAGCAGAACAAGAAGGCATTGCTTGCTTCTTTGCATGGATCTGAAATTGATCAAATTGTCAACGATAAAAAATATCTAAATGTTTATCCAAAATAAGGCCACTCCTACGCCCCTACAAAATTAAACCGCATATTTGTTACACCAACAAATTCAGACAAAAGCATTTAAAATGTAACGCACCTAGCGCTCTTTTGATAATTATTTTTAAAAGAAATTTCATTGCTCGCAGTCAAAGAAAACAATATTTCGTGAAATAAGTATCATCATATTTGCTTTATCTTCCCCTAGGTCAGTGGTCAGCAAATCACGGCTTGCAAACAGATTGCGGTTATTTAACGATCTGAGTGCGGCTCGGCCAAGCGACCACACATCGATTTTGACTCCAAAAAATATGGTTCTTGACAGTTTCTTGAAAATAAATTTGTTAATCGTCCTGCTCATGATTTTTGGCTCTTATGACTAATGACCAATCACAGCACTAGGTTGACGGTAAGTTTGCGAATTAGCCATCCAAATATGTTGTCAGTCCGATACCCAGGCAACCAGCCAGACAGTCCACCAGGAACAAAAGTGAAGATAATATGAAGGATTTAGTAAGAAACAACCCGTTAGACGCTCTAATACTAATTCCCGTATTCGTAAAGCAAAGCAAAGTAACACACATACTAAGAATAATTCTTTGACAATATTTCTTTGTTCTTGACAGCGGTCCTTAACCCTTAAAAGCCTTCCAAATTTGCAATCAAGACTGATGTAATACACAAGAAGTGTAGTCTCCAGCCACCGCCCCCCCCCTAAAAATAATAAATAAATAAATAAATATATATATTTTTTTTTCTTCTGGCAATCAAATTTGTAAGTGTAAGAAAGTAAGACTAAAACCAAAAGAAGCTTTTTTAAGGTTAGGCACGGAATTAGGAAATGGTAATGTTTGCACCTAGACACATGGACCTTTGTACACAGACACAGGGAAGTTTGTCCACAGACACAGGGAAGTTTGTCCACAGACACAGGGAAGTTTGTCCACAGACACAGGGAAGTTTGTCCACAGACACAGGGAAGTTTGTCCACAGACACAGGGAAGTTTGTACACAGACACAGGGAAGTTTGTCCACAGACACACGGAAGTTTGTACACAGACACAGGGAAGTTTGTACACATACACTACCAGGGGCGGAAAAAGGGTAATGCGGAGGGCTTTACAGTTGTGTTTTTAATGAATGCCTGACAATGTTGGCAAACGGCATTGTTTGATAGATGAAAGGTCACTATATTTTCGCCCTCCACACTACCCCCACCCCCCCCACCCCCCCCGCCCCCCCCCCGTCCCTGCAGCACTATCCCTAGCCGTGCTACTGGATAAAGTAATTCTTGAAAATGGATTGAAACGATTCGACAACATAGA
Organism: Lymnaea stagnalis; assembly: GCA_964033795.1. Lineage (NCBI taxonomy): Eukaryota > Metazoa > Mollusca > Gastropoda > Lymnaeidae > Lymnaea > Lymnaea stagnalis. The sequence continues at coordinate 189,234 of CAXITT010000730.1, read as the reverse complement.
CACAAGGATGTTTGTACATAAACAGAGGCTATTTGTACTTAGACACAAGCTGGTTATACATAGTCACGAAATGGTTGAACATAACAACAATCAATATTTATTTATAGACACAAGCTATCTGTACATAATCACAAACAAAATTTGTACACAGACGCAAGCTGTTTTGACATAGTTACAAGCGACCTTTGTACACATACAAAAACTTTTTGTACATAGTTACAAGCGATCTTTGTACATATAAAAAGGTTGTTTGTTTAGAATGTTCGATAATTCCGTGGTGCAAAAAAGACAAACGTCAATCTCTGATGCACGTTTCCGTGCCAACATCACGTCACTGTCGTAATACGAATAGTCAGAAGTGTGTCGTAACTAGCTCGAATTCTTGATAAATAAAAGACAAATTCCAATAAAAGCAAAACATGTGTGTGAATTGCTTTACTGTAATTGCTTTTCAAAAAATTTCTCTGAGAATAGTTCTTTCAACACGTAAAGCATCGCCACCAAATTTCCAAGCCATTATATATATATATATATATATATGTATGTATGTATGTATGTATGTATGTATGTATGTATGTATGTATGTATGTATGTATGTATGTATGTATGTATGTATGTATGTATGTATGTATGTATGTATGCATGCATGCATGTATGTATGTATGTATGTATGTATGTATGTATGTATGTATGTATGTATGTATGTAGGTATGTATGTATGCATGTATGTATGTATGTATGTATGTATGTGTGTGTGTGTATGTATGTATGTATGTATGTATGTACATACATACGTATGCATGATTTTACATATGTATGTATGTATTTGTAAATGTTTGTATTTATGTATGTATGCATGTATTTATGTATTAATGTGTATATGTATGCATGTATGTATGTATGTATGTATGGACGTCCATTTGTTCCTGTGTATTGGTTATTTTATATATGTATGTAGAACACTATGAATATTTGTTGTTTCTTTCCGTAGCTTCTCTACAAAAACGTTATTTTGTTAAGAAGATGGAAATGTACAAAGAAAAACAAAATCTAGTTAGCGTTGTTTTTCGACAGTATGTTTCTATAAAGATAAAGAATAACTGCTGACCTGAATGCTGATCAAATCTGATACTAGATAGAGAATAANGTATGTATGTATGTATGTATGTATGTATGTATGTATGTATGTATGTATGTATGTATGTATGTATGTATGTATGTATGTATGTATGTATGTATGTATGTATGTATGTATGTATGTATGTATGTATGTATGTATGTATGTATGTATGTATGTATGTATGTATGCATGTATGTATGTATGTATGTATGTGTGTGTGTATGTATGCATGTATGTATGTATGTATGTATGTATGTATCTATGTATGTATGTATGTATGTATGTATGTATTTATGTATGTATGTATGTATGTATGTATGTATGTATGTATGTATGTATGCATGTATGTATGTATGTATGTGTATATGTATGTATGTATGTATGTATGTATGTATGTATGTATGTATGTATGTATGTATGTATGTATGTATGTATGTATGTATGTATGTATGTGTGTATGTATGTATGTATGTATGTGTGGATGTATGTATGTATGTATGTATGTATTTATCTATGTATGTAAGTATGTCCCGTACGCGCTCCTACACCATTCACGTGATTGCGGAAAAACTTTGGCTTTTGTTTATCCACAAGACCGCGCATTTTTCTGAGTCATTACAACACTTTTAAAATATTCCGTTATGAGATGTTAGCCTTATTATTTTTCTTATATGAGCTTTGTAAAAAAATTCTCCGTATGTGCTCCTCTAACATTTATCCGAATGTGATTAAACTTTATTGAGATATTCCATTTATTCCAAACATTTTAAAATATTTAGTTTTGAGCCAGGGGTTCTATGTTGTCTTATCAAATACAAATAGATACATTAAATTTTGTTTGTGACGTAAAAATAGGTTTCTATATTAATACAACCTTTCTATATTCTGGTTGCCATTTATATTGGCGATATAATAGAATTTCCTTTTGCCTTGCTAGAACATTTATTCGATTGCGATAAAACTTTGGTGATTTGATATGCGCCCGCCCAAAAAGGTTTTGAAAAACTACAACGATTGTAAAACATTCCGTTTATAGCCGGCGGCCCTTACTTTGTTTTTTCTTATATGAGCTCTAAAAAATAATTTTAAAAGAACTAATACATTGGTGGATGCAATTTTAATAATATACAAAAAGCGATTTTTCAATTTGTGTGTGACATAATAAGTGGGTTTCTGAATTTGTGGTACCATATTACAATATTCCGTTTGGGGTCGGGGCCCTAAATCATTATTTTTTTTTGGTAACTACAAGAGCTATAAAAATGTTATTTTAATAAACCTAATGCATGATGGGGTGGACTTTGATCGTTAATTGACATAATTTAGTAGGTTTCTGAATGTGTACAATCATTTTTCAATTTTCAGTTTTGGACCTGGTGTCCTAAATTAGTGTTATTATTTTTTTTTCTGTTACGAGCAATTCAAAAAAAAAAAAATTCCGTTTCGTTCCTAGATCACTCATCTGATTGCGATGAAAATGTGGTGAGTTATGGTGTGTGCATCCGCAAAAGGTTTCTGAATAAGTAAAACCCTTTTACACTGTTCCGTTCTGGGTCAGAAGCCCTAAATTCGTTTTGTTTCCTTTTTATGAGCCATTTAAATATAATTTTAAACATAGCTATTGCATCGATGGATGGCATTAAATCGAATACAAGCTGCGAAATAGTTTGTATGGGAATTTGACAAAATAAGTATGTTTCTGAATTAGTCGTTCCATTTTACAATATTCCGTTTTGGGCCTCGGGTCCTAAATTGTTTATATGTACCAAATGAAATATATCAATATAATTTCGAACATCGCTATTGCATGAGTAGATCAATCGCTACAAGTGTGTAGAATAAATTGATTCGAGTACGCACAAAGCGGTAAAAAAAAAAATAAAAAAGTCTGTGTAAATAAAATTACTTCAAAAATATAATTTAAACAGAAACGCAGTATTTCTTTGTGTGGCAGTGCAACGCATTCCATCGTCTCTAGGTGTATTAATCTGGTCCCTCATCTTTGGAGTGGACGATTGTCCATCCATATTGTAATCCATGCAATCTCGTTTTTTTGTAGACAATATGACAATTTAAAAGAATGCATTTGAATTTAGGAACCATAGGTAGGAGGTGGTGAAATAAATAGAATCGAGAGCAATAGAAGAATGTTGAGAAGATGTGGAAAACAATTGGACCATAACATGATGGACAGGGAATATAATCTTCGTGTAAAAGATATATTGGTTGAGTAATATTTTAGTGGATAGATGGGTTAATGGATGGACAAATGAACTGGTACGTATTCATTTGAGCAGCGAATAAGTTCAAATGGCGCCGTTGTTATTTAACAGGTGGTTTATGTAGGCAGTCGGTAAAAGGTGGTTCCTGTCCGTGGTTAGTAAAAGGGGGTTTCTGGCAGGGGTTAGTAAAAGGGGGTTTCTGGCAGGGGTTAGTAAAAGGGGGTTTCTGGCAGGGGTTAGTAAAAGGGGGTTTCTGGCAGGGGTTTCTGTTGGTGCGCAGTAAAAGGGGGTTTCCTTCAGTACATAGTTTAAGGTGCTTCCTGTAGGTGGTCAGTGATTTTTAGAGGTCGTAGCGAGAATGTATGGATGTGTGTGAATATTTTATTTCCATTTTATTCAATACTATTTATTGAACCTTCAATTTTACGGGAACGAATATTTTATTTAAGTTTTATTCAAAACTAGTTACTGAACCTTCGATATGGAGGGAATGAATACTTGATTACAATTTTATTCAATACAAGTTATTGAAATTTTAATATTACGGGAATGAATATATTGTTTCAGTTTCTTCAATACTAGTTATTGAACCTTTAATATGTCGGGAATAAATGTTTAATTACAATTTAATTTTTTTAAAATGATAATATTGTCACAAGTAATTTTTTTTTTTTTAAATTTGCCATTATTTCATCCGTTGCAAAGAGAAGGGAATACCACATTCATTCTATTATAGTAAAGCATACATTTTCCCTCTATATTGGTCAATAGTGTTTTGTTTGTACCCTCAACGCCAAATTTAATTCTTTAACAAATAAAACATGCTACCTTAACTAAGACAGTTTAATTTGATGTATTCTATAAACAACGAATGTATCTAAACAATAAGAGGTGATTTGTGGGATATTCTGTGTGTTTAAAATTTACTTCTTTTCCTTACGTTAAATAAATGTATCTTAGGAAAGGGCCATCCAGCTTGAATTTAGCTAAATCAATGTAATCAATAATCATATTCATTTATTTAGGATCAACAAAGAATCGTATCTAATCTTACCGTATCCTAAATTAATCATTTTATATTTATGGAAACGAGTGAAACACAGCATGTGAAAATCTGAAAAGGGAATTCAACAAAACAACGCACGTGTAGACGGTAAGAACTAACAACAAAACAATTAAAAAAGGACTCGCCAAAGAATAAAATATTTTAATTTTCATTTAATCTATTTTTCGCCCACTATTTCTTAGTATAGTCTACATGTAGATCAAGGCTTAAAGGCCTTGTTGTTTTTGATATAGCTGCAGATTCTGACTTAAAGACCATGCTACCTATGATCTAGCCGTATATCGTTGCTTACAACCTTTGCTGTTTTCGATCTATCCATAGATCCTGGCTTAAAGGCCTTGTTGTTTTTGATCTAGCTGCAGATCCTGGCTTAAATATCATGCCATCTTTGATCTAGTCATGTATCCTTGCTTACAGTCTTTGTTGATTTTGATATAGACGTAGACATTGGCTTACAGCCTTTGTTTTGTTATGATTTAGACGTAGATCGCGGCTTAAAGGCCTTGTTGTTTTTGATCTAGAAGAATCGTAAATCCTGACTTAAATACATCTTTGTCTTTGTTATAGACGTCGATCTTAGATTAAGGACCTTGTTGTCTTTGATGGGACCAAAGGCTTATAGATACCTCATCCATTTCGACTCCACCACCAACAGCTACATGAAGACCCTAAAATCAGCTCTCGACACACACAGAATGACTCAGCTTGTCAGTGTCCCGACGCAGAAGCGAAGTCACATCCTAGATTGGCTGGTTGTCAGAGAGGACCGCGCAGCTATGATCCGAAACCTAATTATTGAAGACAAACTTATTTCTGATCACTTCACAGTCACCTTCGACTTTGACTTGAGGAAGCCAGGACGCCTTCTGCTATCAGTAACATCCCGTGACCTCCGATAGATAGATCTAGCAGCCTTTAGATGTGACGTCGCAGCTCTTGAGTGCAGTGAAGATTATCCTGCTATAGACTACAACAGTGGCTTAGAGTCATTTTAGACAAACCTTCACCTCTGACCACACGGTGCGTTACGGACCGCCCTTCCGCCCCATGGCTCAGGCTTGAAATTAAGGAAGCGAAGCAGAAGCTGTGACGTGCAGAACGCAATGGCGCAAGTCGGGCTTGACTGTGCACCGACAAATCTTTGTTGACCAAAGGGAACGAACCAAAAAGTTGGTCCTCGCAGCTAGGACAGAGCATGTTAGTCATCAGATTATAGACAGCAGCTCAAGCAAGGACTTATTTCGCATTGTGGGTCAACTGACCGGTCCAACAAGTCTACATCTCTGCCAAATAACATTGCTGTAGAAGAGCTGCCAGACGCTCTAAATGACTACTTTATTACACAATTCAAAGGGATCAGGGAGAAACTTGACAATTGCATCGATACTGCTCCAGAATTCTCACTCTTCAACGGCTCTTCTATGGGTGAATTTGTTGAGGTCAGTGAATCGAATGTAAGGAAAATCCTTGCTGATACGCCAAGAAAGTCATGTTCGCTTGACCCTCTTCCAGCAGGGCTCTTGTATGAATGTCTGGATGAAATAGTCCCCATCATCACTTGTATCATAAATCAGTTCTTAGCTACTTGTATATTTCCATCATCTTTTAAAGAAGCGGTCCTCATCCCCTATTAAAGAAATCAATTCTTTACCTAAATGTGATGAAAAATTATCGCCCCATCTCAAATCTAAAATTTATATCCAAAATCTTAGAAAAAATCGATCTCCGCCAACTCCTGGATCACCTCATTCAATGTGACTTGTTTGAACCATTCCAGTCAGCATATAGGGCGTATCAAAAAATTGAGACAGCCCTGTTGCGCGTCGTAAACGACCTTCTGTCATCTTGTGACGAGGGCCAGGTATCGATTTTGTCTTTACTCCATTTGTCGGCAGCTTTCGATACGCTTGATCACGGCATACTGCTCCAGCGTCTGCAAAAAACGTTCGGTCTCACTGATACCGTCCTGAGTTTGTTCCGATCATATCTGACTAATCGGGTCCAGTCAGTTATTTCAAACGGCTTGATCTCGAAGAAATCTAATATCGAATTCGGAGTACCCCAGGGCTCGGTGCTAGGCCCCGTGCTTTTCACGATGTACACTTAGCCCTTGGTGCAGATATGAAGCAGTTTGACATGCAATACCACATGTTTGCGGACGACACCCAACTTCATCAATCCGTGATCCCCTCTCAGTTCCCTCAGCTGCTCAGTATGACACAGAAGACAGTGGAGTCAGTGAAGCACTGGATGACCATAAACAAGCTCAATTTGAATGATGATAAGACTGAGCTGACGCTCAGAAGCAAAAATCTGCAAATAACATGACATCAATTAATCTCAGTTGTGCGTATTGAGTTAGCTCAAACAGTGTGGTACCTGGGTGTCTAACCTAGATAGAAGACTAACTTTTGAAAGTCATATTAACATGCTATGCAAGGCGATTTTTTAGGAGCTGCGCAGGATTAGTCACATCAGGCCCTTACTAACAATTGATACAACAAAGAGGCTGATGTCTGCATTTGTGCTATCACGCATGGACTATTGCAATGCTCTCCTGGTGGGTCTTCCAGCTACGCTCCTGGATAAATTTCAATTAGCACAGAATAATGCAGCTGGATTATTCTTCGCAAACGCAAGTTCGACCATGCAAAAACACTCTTGAGAGAGTTGCACTGGCTGCCGGTGCGTGCTCGAATAGAGTACAATTTAGGAACTTTGTGCTACCAATTCTTACATGACCTAGCGCCGTACTATCTGAAAGAGCTGCTGACGCCTTATGTACACACGAGACAACTCCGCTCAACTCCAAAAGTGGCAAACTCTCGACACCACGTGTTTGCCTTGAGCCTTACGGAAAGCACACTTTCGCATTTGCTGGTCCAACAATTTGGAACGCCCTTCCAGTCGATCTCAGAAACAACCAGACACTAGAGTCCTTTAAAACCGATTTAAAGACACATCTATTTGGCAAAACCTTCTGTGAGGATTGTCTACCATATTTTCCAGTCAATGCATATTGTGTGGCTTATGGTTGAAATGGCTTCAAAGACTTAGACTTGGTATGCTTGTAATTAGTTTTGGCAGTGTTACGATTGTTTTAAATGTGGTAAATTATAGATTTTTTTTTTTTTTTTTTACTTTGTACCTCACTTGGATCCTCTGAGGATAAAGCGTGTTCTAGAAATAAACTTTATTATTATTATTATTATATTGTGCCACTAGTTGCAGGGATCGAACTCAAGCGGATTACAACTTGGAAATTCAAAAACTTCATTCGGAATAACTGGTTAAGCATATTGTTTATTACTTATATTTAACTTAAGTTACAAAATTCTTAGTTTCTTAACCAAACAAATACATTTTAAAAAAAATATATAAATAAATATTTAATTTTATCCATGGCTTAGTATGAAAAGTATCGTTAGAAAAATATAATTTAATACGATTACTTACTAAAAGAAAAAATTAGCATGTTTAACTTCATTGCCATTCGTATTGAATAAAAAGTTAAAACCCAAGGCAATTTTTCCCCTTGTATAAATAATGTATATGACGTACACTCCCTTTTTTAGATTTTGGGAAAGGCTTGATGCGGTTTAATATTACAAATTAAAAAAAAAAACATACACATGAAAAAAAAAATCGTATTGTTATTAGAGAAATAATGTATTTCTTCAAATGTAGGCATGTTCAGTAAACCCTCGTTCATACAATTTTTTTTTAAAAATCTGCTCTGGTTATTTATTGCTTTACATTGATTTCTAGATTATTCCAAAAATGAAGAAGTGCTTTTAAAATATGTGTATCAATGTAAAACTACTGCTTAATCCAATATAAATATGGATTAGAGAATAACAAATTATTATCACATACTATATTTCATTGAAGTATTACCCATCCATTATATTATAAAATTGACTACGCAAATTTAATTAAAAAATATTCACTTTAAATAAAGTTTTTTATATAATATATATTATTGAATAAAATACAAGTTTTTTTGTTGTTTTTTTAAATTGTAACACACATTTTTTAGTTTCATAATTTGTATTTAATTGTAAAACTGATTAATAACGCATTATTTACTTCTAGAAATTTCACACAAAAGCTGATGTTTCTTTTTTATAAGTTATTTTTTTTTCAAGAACGGACAAATCATTTTTAATGTTTTGTGTTCGTTATTATCCATATAAATTTTCATCCATTGAATTATTTGTCATCTAGAAATGTTTCAATGCTTTGAATTATTATTTTTTTCCATTATTTGTTTTAACTTCAAACTTACATCATATTTCTTTTAACCTGCATTGTAATTATTCTAAACCAGGGGTCACCAAACGGAGACGGAGACGGACAAAGAATCGTTCTGTACAATAATTGAAAGCCGGAAAGAAAGCTCTTTTAAAAATATACTGAAAACAAAGTTTATGTTAACAATTGGTGGGGAGGGGGAGTGTCCAATGTACATAAACATCAAAGACAACTCATGCATTTATTTAATTTAAACGTTTTTAAAGAAGACGACGTTATCGAAAAGGACCTTAAAAAATTTCTAGTGCGCAAATATTCCAATCTTTAAAACTAAGCGACAAATGCTTCTTCAAAAGAGTAATATTTTTATTTTGGCAAATCGAGTCGATACCCTTGTCGATTGTAGCACATAACTCTTTGCGTCTGTGGAAATAAGAACCGTTTTCTACTTCCAGTTGGGAATCCCAAAATAACAGCTTTCTCCGAAATCTTTTGATGATAGAAATCACAGATGAAGTTATGCTTACATATCACATATGAGGTTATTCCTAGAGATCACAGATGAGGTTGTCCTTTTCATGAAGTTTCAAGGTCAGACTATTTACATTTTGTAGGAAAAAATTCAATTTGACAGCAAACTGTGATCTGAAATCAGGTAGGATCTGACAGCCAAGTAGGATCTGACGGCAGTGTTTCAGCTCCATATTTTGCAGTAAGAAAAACAATTGTTTCGTTTCGGATCCTGTAAAAATGATACAGATTTTATGGCAACTGAGTCATCTCACTGCTGAGCGATAAAGCACGTCACACAATTCAGAATCATTATTTTAAATAAAAACTTTCAGAAAAAAGAAATTCATAGCGACAACGACATGTTTAGAACTCAGTCAACATCTTAGTCTTTCCCACATAATGTTTGTTGATTCATGATGCAGTGTATGATTAGAGCTCCCGGAATTAGCACATCTTCCAACTTAGTACTGATCTGCCCCACCATAAATTTCCTTACTCCAGCCATGTTTGTCCTCTATCAACTGTAAATGCTCGAAACTAATTCAAATGTAGTCAATATTGCAAAATTGTTCTTTTTCAATTCCATGAAAATAAATTTCCTGTTGTTGTTCCATGAATTCTTTCACCGACTTATTACTTATTAGAGTGTGTACCTGGCATTTGCCGGTATAACATTCGGAACGAATCTTTTTCTATAGTCTACAGCCGTGGTCCCCAAATGGCGGTCCGTGGACCTTCACTGGTCCGCATGCCCATCGCTGCCTGTCCCGATAACATAAATACTTATTGTCAAATAGGAAAAAAGTATAAAAATAAATCATGCACCAGTCCCTGGTCGAATTTCGAAACTTCTTCACCGGTACGCCCAATTTAAACGTTTGGAAACCACTGGTCTGCAGCCTTAAAACTATTCCTATTCCTTTGTGTTCCCTATCTCGCTTCTGGTGGTATACCAGTTCTAAGTCGCATTCCCATCCATTTGGATCCCAATTCCAGTATGATCCCCATCCCATCGGTATTCCGATCACGATCGTGTATCGTTACCATGGGGATGACGATACCGATTTGATCCAGATACAGGTGGGATCCTGATAACAGTCAGATCACAAATACTTTTGGGATAACGACCTCACTAGCTTTTAGTCTTCCGATAGGATTCCGATGGGAGTGGGTTCCTGATCTCGTTAAGATGCTGATCCCGTTAGCTCCTTGTTTCTCGGTGGGATACTATTCTCGCGTAAGATCCCCTTTCCTGATAGGATCCCGATCCCAGTTTGATACAGTTACCCGATTGGATCGCGTTACCGTTGGGTTTAATTTACTCATGGATCTCGTTAACGTTGCTAAAAGCATTTACATCCCAGTAGAACGATAAAGAAATTTTAGGAACATTCTAGATAAGATTTAATAACCTTCTTGAAACGTGTAAATAATAACTTTCGAATGATTTATTTTTGAACACTAAAAATTAAACAAATTAATGCTCTGCTATAGCTATGAAACATTTTAAGCCAAAAGAGGGTACACCGTGGGGGGGGGGGGGGGCCCCTTTTCATATTTTTACGGGGGCCCTTTTCATAATGTTACCGAATCCATTTCGCCTGAGATGGAGAACCTCATAAAAATCATTCAGATAAATTAATGTGTTAAAATTATAATTTGTGTGATTAAAATCGGTTTAAAAATGTTATAGCTATAGCTTTTTAAAATTATCGAATTTCTTGGAAATTCAATATTGTTTATTTTTACTTTTAAATCTACAGATATTTCAATAATGACATTAAATGGTATTGCTATCTCGCTAGGCCCTTATCCGTCAATTTACTTAGAGACTAGCGTGTTGTCATAGCTTTTTGTTATTTATATCATTTAAATAAGGAATGGATATTATGAGTTCAGTAGCCTTCGATATTTGAATATGTATAATTTAGTGTATGTGTTCTAAGTTTGGTGAAAGTCCATTTATTCATGTAGGAGTACTAAGGTCATTGTTATTTATTGAATTTATATAAGAAAAAAAAAATGAAATTTGGTCCTCGGCCCAGAGGAATAGATATTATAAGATTATTATCATTTGACATTTCAATATGCATAATAACGTGTATATTTTCTAGGTTTGGTCAAGATCCATCGATTCGTGTGGGAGTATTTTTAGCAATTTTTATTTATATATCCGATGTAAGAAAAACGAATTTGGGGCCCCTGGACCTAAACGGAATGTTATAAAAAATGTTTATGACCACTTGCTATTTCTTTCTGGAAAATGATGGATATATGTTCCAATTTTGGTCAATATTCATCAATCCACGGAGAAGCTTTTGTGAAACAATACCACAAACAAAATATGTAATGTTTACTTTTGTATATACTTGTTGGTACTGAGCAAACAGTAAACTACGGGACCATATAGAAATGAATAGAACTAACTAACATTTCAATATTCCCTTAGATCCCACAATATATTCCTTTGCAACAATTTAAAACTTTCTGATACTATTCTAGCTTGAATTTTTATAAGCAGCTCGAAACATATGTAAAAACTACTTTTCCAACTAATTTTCGAATACGAACAAATTTTTGGACAAACACCATAATTATAATCCTTTTCCTTTTAAGTTAATCGAGAGGCCCCGGGGGCTTATTCCATAATTGTACCGATTTAGTTATGCCTTAGATAGGGGGTCCCTATACAAAAATGGACGGATAAATAATAAATTTAACATTTAAAATTGGTCCCATTAAAATCAGTTTAAAAATGCCATAGATATAGATTTTTTTTTTTAAATTAGAGTACTTTTTGTAAAAAAATCTAGATTGGATATTATACGTTTCAAATCCACCGATATTTCAATACGGAATATTTAAGGTAATTAACAAAGCTAGGCCTAGAGCAATCTACTCCCGAAGAACTTATTACGTTGTATAAGCCTTTGATATTTATAAAGCTTATAAAAAATTGACTAACAAGACAAGTTCACTAAATGACCATATTCTTTATAAAGTGTAGAGGATTATGATCGGCTATCAAACTATCGCATAACTTTTGTCATCGAATGATCACTAAAAATAGTAAAAATAATAAAGTTCATTTCAAAACAAGCTTCATATCCAACGTTTGCCACTATTGGGTGAACAGAATAAATAAGTTTAAGATGGTGCCAGGTCATGCAAGCACAGAATTGCAATTTTGGAATGTATGCAAAAGTGGATCGGGCATCCAATGCAGCCTGCTCTGAAGTGTTTTAGCACAGACATAAACTTAAATAAGAGATTAAAATCTGCATACAGCTAACAGTACTTAACATTAGTCAAAATAATTCCTGGTACACCTACAGAAAATAGTGTTTATTTGGTAAAAAACACCACAATTCTATGTAAAGGAAAGTTTCCTCATATTTCACATTACTATGCCAATATTTTTGGCAGAAATTAATATTCCCTTTTTAAATGTAAATTAAATGAAATCTAGATATTATGTCTACAGTTTTGCTGGTAAATGTTGTTTCTTTTGTTGTTTCACTTGTACAGTGTTAAGTAAACTTTTACCATGTTATAAGTCTGTGGGGTTTTTTCCCCTAACTTGTGTAGTGTTCTGTACACGTCTACCATATTATAAGTTACAGTTGTTTATTTCGCCCACTTGTGTTGTCTTCTGTATACATGAAGAGTCGATTTTCAAAATGCTGTATGTCCATTTTTGGCGTTTTGAGATAATTGACTCTTTCTGCTACACAATCATGGCCAAACATTTCAGAAACTTAAATGTTAATTTAGGTTTATATTCAAAATATAAGTTAGATTATGATGAAAATTGAAATGTAGGTTAATTAAAATGTATTTATTTACTCGGTTGAATTTCTTTTTTCGTTTCAAAATGCTGTGTATCCAGCTTTAAATTAGCGACAAAATGATGTATATCCATTTTGATAGCATAACATTATTCCCAATAGCATACAATTCAAGTTGTTTATAGATTACAAACAACTTACAAAACATTATTAAATTTAATTTTATCTTATACATTATTTAATTGTGTAACATTTTTTTGGATATATTTTAACATAACAGTATTATAAATGCAGGAAAATCGCTTGTAATAGTGTAATGTTTAGAGTGCTATAAGTTTGCATAATTTGTTTTTATAATCTGAATTCTTAAAAAATTAAACAAGATAATGTTCCATTCACAAATCATTTTATTTGAATTTAGAACAACGACTAAATAGAAAATAATAAAGTGTCTCATTCAGAGTGTGCATCATCTTCAATAGCAGTTTGGTTTTGCTCCAGGGAATACTTGATGCTTTTTATTTACATTTAAATCACAGGGAAAATATTTCTCTCCTTTAGCCCCCTTTTCCTCTATCAAGGCTGGATCTGCATGTAAAAGTTTGAATGTGTAATAAATAACACAGCTAACTCTGTAAAGCAACTTTTATTTTATTTACCGTAACACTTCTGATGTGTAGTAACCATGACCATAATGATTATAATGTAAAATTTAATTTAGTGTTTTTTTTAATAAAGTTACCGGTAACTCATCTTGCAGAACCAGCTATCGTCATGACACGTAACCCAGGGGATCTTTCCTCCGCTTGAATGACGAAAATATTGTCTTTTTATCATGGCCACTTTTCCATCTTTGTAACTAGGATATTAGTAATATAAGTACCCACAACATAGTTAGAGGCCCGGGACAGACATAGCCTTCCCATAATTACTAGTACACGGTGCCTAATCTAAGGTAGGGGTTCTGAAAAGAATTAGTGTTTTATACAAATTATATACAATTTGTGAGGGGGTGGCATATGATGAAGGTAGATACGCCGTTGCTATTACAATTTTAGTATGACATGTTTTTTTTAATGAAAGCGAAAATTTAAACCTAACTTTATGACAACAGCCGCAGCCGCATTCAAGTAAAAGTTTTGAAAAGCAGCTGTTGAGCGACTGGCCAAATTGAATATTGGGATGTTCGATTCCTATATTTCATCTTATTAGATGAGTTCGGCTATGCGCAATGCCCAGTATTTTCTATTGATTGACAAAACATAAATCAATGAACACTAAACATAAATAGCTCTCAGAAGGCTTAAAAGAATGTCTATTTATGATATGCGTGCTGGTAGGACGTTGTACCCAGGTACTGCTTCGCCTATAAATAATTGCAAGGAGGTGCTTCATTTTTTTTTAGTCAGTCTCTCAATCCCGTTTTGGGTTTTGGGGATCCCGGGATGTTGCACAAAAGACTTCCAGGAAAATTTCCCCATCCCGGAAAATCCCGGGTACACAATTTTAGAAAACAATGTTCGTGTTTTTTAAATTTTTTTTAAATTTCATCAAGTCAAAGATTGTCACAGATTGTCACAGATTGTCACAAATTGCGCTCATAAGTCGGGACCCGTAAAATCTGCACCGAAATGTTAAGCTCAGTATCTATTTTCAACACTTTCTTAAGCGTTTGCAAGTTGCGCTCACATTTACCGATGAGTCCATGGATCCTTTCAGGGATATCAGGAAAAAAAGGGAATTAATCGGGAGACCGCAATTTATTTGGTGGGGTAATTGTTAATACTTTATATTTTTAGAATTGTTATTAACAACAAAGTTTGCGTCATGACATGAATAAAGTATCTCAAACTTCTAGACAAAAATAAAATAAGAATTTTTTTTTTTAAATCTCTATATCCTTTAATAAAGTTATCATATCTATAACGGAATTGAGTGTCTTTTGAATTTAAAAAAAAAAATATAAATTGCTCATCTCATGTCTGGAATAGTGTCTGGCCCCACCAAGTAACCCTTTATATCACGCCTTGTCTACTTCTCTGCCCCCAAACATTCACCGTTTCATCTCATCTCTTGACTAGTTCTCTGTCTTTAATACATTAACCATTTATATCATGTTTGACTAGTTCTCTGCCCTTAATACATTAACCATTTATATCATGTTTTGACTAGTTCTCTGCCCTTAATACATTAACCATTTATATCATGTTTTGACTAGTTCTCTGCCCTTAATACATTAACCATTTATATCATGTTTTGACTAGTTCTCTGCCCTAAATACATTAACCATTTATATCATGTTTTGACTAGTTCTCTGCCCTTAATACATTAACCATTCATATCATGTTTTGACTAGTTCTCTGCCCTTAATACATTAACCATTTATATCATGTTTTGACTAGTTCTCTGCCCTTAATACATTAACCATTTATATCATGTTTTGACTAGTTCTCTGCCCTTAATACATTAACCATTTATATCATGTTTTGACTAGTTCTCTGCCCTTAATACATTAACCATTTATATCATGTTTTGACTAGTTCTCTGCCCTTAATACATTAACCATTTATATCATGTTTTGACTAGTTCTCTGCCCTTAATACATTAACCATTTATATCATGTTTTGACTAGTTCTCTGCCCTTAATACATTAACCATTTATATCATGTTTTGACTAGTTCTCTGCCCTTAATACATTAACCATTCATATCATGTTTTGACTAGTTCTCTGCCATTAATACATTTATATTTTCTTCTAATGTCTTCACTACTTCTCTGCCTTCAGTATATTAAGAGCTTCATCTCATGTTTTTACTAGTTCTCTGCCCCTAACACATTCACATTTTCATCTGAAGTATTTCCCAGTCCTCTGTCCTTAACAAATTCACCTTTTTAACTCCTTTCTTGAATAGTTTTTGGCCTCCCAAAACATTCAAATTTTCATCTCATGTCTGGACTAGTTCTCTGCCCCTAAAACATACACCTTTTCGTCTCATTCCTTGATCATTTCTCTGCCGCTAGTACATTAACCTTTTCATTTCATGCTTTACTTAGTTCTCAGCACGCAGTACATTTACTTTATCATCTCATGTCTTTACTAGTTATTTGTCCTTAATACATTCACCTTTTCATCTCATGTCTTTACTAGTTATTTGTCCTTAATACATTCACCTTTTCATCTCATGTCTTTACTAGTTATTTGTCCTTAATACATTCACCTTTTCATCTCATGTCTTTACTAGTTATTTGTCCTTAATACATTCACCTTTTCATCTCATGTCTTTACTAGTTATTTGTCCTTAATACATTCACCTTTTCATCTGATGTCTTTACTAGTTATTTGTCCTTAATACATTCACCTTTTCATCTCATGTCTTTACTAGTTATTTGTCCTTAATACATTCACCTTTTCATCTCATGTCTTTACTAGTTATTTGTCCTTAATACATTCACCTTTTCATCTCATGTCTTTACTAGTTATTTGTCCTTAATACATTCACCTTTTCATCTGATGTCTTTACTAGTTATTTGTCCTTAATACATTCACCTTTTCATCTCATGTCTTTACTAGTTATTTGTCCTTAATACATTCACCTTTTCATCTGATGTCTTTACTAGTTATTTGTCCTTAATACATTCACCTTTTCATCTCATGTCTTTACTAGTTATTTGTCCTTAATACATTCACCTTTTCATCTGATGTATTGCCTAGTCCTCTGTCATAAATGAGTTCACCTTTTCGTCTCATGTCTTGACAATTTCTCTGCCCTAAAACATACACCTTTTCGTCTCATGTCTCGCCTAGTTCTCTATCCCCAGTACATTCACCTTTTCATCTAATGTCTTGATTAGTTCTCGGCCCCCAGTGCATTTACCATTTAATCTCATTCCTTGACTAGTTTTCTGCTCTTCATACATTCACCTTTTCATCTTATGTCTTGACTAGTTCTCTGCCCTCAATATATTAACCTCTCATTTCTTGACTAGTTTTGTTGCCCCATCATATTAATCGTTCCATCTCATGTCTTGCCTAGTGCTTTGACCCTAACACATTCAACTATTCATCTCATGTCTTGCCTAGTGCTTTGACCCTAACACATTCAACTATTCATCTCATGTCTTGCCTAGTGCTTTGACCCTAACACATTCAACTATGCATCTCATGTCTTGACTAGGTCTCTGCCCCCAATACATTAACCTCACATTTCTTGAATAGTTCTCTGGTCCCACAATATCACTCTTTTCATCTCATGTTCTCTACCCCGCATACATTCATCGTTTCACCTCATATCTTGAGCAGTTCTCTGCTTCCAACACATTCACCTTTTCATCTCATGTCTAGCGTAGTTCTCCTTGGATTTTTCTCGCCGCCCTTAACAAAATCAAATGTATAGAAAGTTAGAATCCTAAGCGATAGATAAGGATGACGCTTATTGAATTAATGCAAACTCAATCGCTGGGCGGGCCAAAACTTAAACCACGTGTTAGGTTGCGGGTCGAACCGGATAAACATTCAATAAGCGGAAAATTAATGTTAATATATGTATATATA
>CAXITT010000730.1:148380-162042 GCA_964033795.1 Lymnaea stagnalis | reverse complement strand
AATATATATATATATATATTTCGTTTTAAATATTATTTCGAAAACAATGATTATTTTTTTTTTCAAGGGTGCCTTTGTGTTCAATACTCAAGATGTCGGACCAAAGTTTGAGGACCGTTCCAATAAGAAACAAGGCATCCGGGTCGTTAGCTTGGACATGGAAGAGGTGGACAGTGGCCTGTTTCAGTGTATGCTCACATTGGATGACGTAGATCAGGGCGGGACGCAAACTTTAGAATATTTTACGTATGTCAAGGTCCAAGGTACGCTTTCGCTTATTTCCCTTTAGCTCCTTCCCCTTTGATGGCTGTGATGATTTCTTTCTTTAGAACTATAATATTTTTTTTATGTATGACCTATGCATCTTCTTTTTTTTTAACGAATATTTCAGATGCCGCTGTTGCCCCGATTGAGCGTAGGATTGGCTATGAAACTCCTCTCATTACTGCTGTGGGTATTATTTCGGTGCTTGTTACGCTGCTCATCAGCTTCGGAATGGCTAAGTTCGTCCAGACTTTGGTAAATAGAATGGATGCTGAAGAAGCCAGATTCCTCAATCGCCTTGTGCGGACGAAGCGTTTTCGTTGGTAAGTAAAGCCTATTTCGGCCTAAGAAAATCTCATCAATGTCTCTGAGTTGAACGAATGTTCAAAACCTTGCTTAGTTTTTACTCCTAATTTATTTTTAGCTCTCTTCAATGCAAAAATTACACAGCATCAGTTACTTTTTACAGGAAAGGCAAAGAAATAAAAACTTAAATTACGGTATTTTAAAGAACTACGTAGCTCAACCAGAAGGAATCGTTTATTTAGAATACTCAGAATTAGTACAAAAATCTAAGGGCATGATGAGTGAAGGACCTAGACAAATTCGTAAGTGCATTTTCTACTGCTTTTTGAAAAATGAGTTGAATGTTTTTTGAGTCAAGTTAAAATACCTTTTAAATGTGTTAATAGTTTGAAGCTAAATTAATTTGATACAGTAAACATGTTTATCTATATATAAATCAATATTTCTGATTGCTGCTCATTTTGAAAATGAATTTGTGAGATACTTTATGTCCAATTTTTTATTTTTGTAAAATGTAAAAAAAAAAAAAAAAATTGGAATGTAAAAAAATAAAATAACTATTTCGATGATAATATTTGAATCTGATAATAAAATACATATTTTTTTATTAACATGTTTATCTATATATAAATCAATTTTTTTGATTGCTGCTCATTTTGAAAATGAATTTGTGAGATACTTTATGTACAATTTTTTATTTTTGTAAAATGTAAAAAAAAAAAAAAAAATTGGAATGTAAGAAAATAAAATAACTATTTCGATGATAATATCTGAATCTGATAATAAAATACGTATTTTTTTATCTACTATATGTATAAATAGTGTGATGTTTAAGGTATTGCTTACCAGATGTCAGTGGACCATGCCATTTTAAAAAAAAAATTGATTCAATTTCCAGGTCAATTTAATTCTTTTAGATTATCAATACCAATACCTGGATATAGCACAAGTACAAACCAACACACTATTAACAATGTACTTTTAAAAAAAAATACATTATACATTTGCAAGTCTCCAAGACTTAATTATTTCTCCAACCGATAACTCTTTTTCGCTTCACAAACCTTTTAATAAATTTTCTCTTGTAGATAAAGATCAATACCTTTATTAAAAAAATATTTATTTTTTGCCCCGTTAAATTTATTGTCAAGTTTAAGAGCCCAATAATGGGAGGGATGGGGTGTAATTATAACATAACATAATCTAAGATTATATCTTACATTCAACATAACCCTAATGTTTCTTTGCAGACTTTACATGCTTGGAAAGACGTTTGTCAACAAGATTTCACCAAACTTGGAAACCAGATTCTAACTGTTTTGGAGTGTCATTTTATTTAATATTCATTCTGTTCTGTGAACTTCCAGTTTATTAAGGAATTTATTTTGGCGAACTTATTGATTTTAAAGTAAGGCTGCGGCTAAAGGGACCCGGGTACCTTTTTTAAAAAAAATTGATATTTGGACCCGGAGTAGGTCCGTAAAATGTAGATAAAATTTAAATGGCCTCGGACCCGAGTGTGGCAAAAGTAGTAGTTTTAGTACAGGTATAAGAATTTTTTAAAAAAATTGTTATCTCGTTGTTTATTTTTCATAGCTTCATATTTTTATTATTTTTAGTTTTTTTTTTTCTTTTTGATTTTTTAAATTTATACGTACGGTACCGTGAAACGGGGTGACTTTGCCTACTTTTGGCCTTAACATTAAGCATAAATTTCAAGATGTTAACTGACCTAAAAACTAACACAAAGGTGCTAATGTACAGAGTGGGTACCTGCACTTCATTGTTATAGCTGAATTAAATCATAGTTCGATCAGGTTAAGTTGATAATTAAGGTTATTTGAGATTTTTCAACCTAAGGAAAAATGGGGTGACTTTGCCCTTTTAAAATGAAAGACAGCACAATGCATGTAGAAATTATAAAACCAAGCAAATAAGTCATTTACTTTTCTGTATTTACTATTTAATTAAATATATTTTATTGTAATCAAAGGCTGGAAGAAAATATTAACACCAGTTTACATAAAAAATGAATCTCGGTGATATATTTTTTGAGGCAAACCTTCGTATTAGGTTTTCGCATTTTCACCATCTGATGAAAGCTTTAATTTGTAAATTTGTCACAGTAGACTGTAGTAACTGTAATTATAATGTCTTTTCGATTATCTCAGCTTATACCTTTGGCTTATAAAATCCTCATGTCGTTGTACAAAATCCATTCACCAATTCATCTCGAAGATTGTTATCCTGGAATCGTTTCACTGCATTTCGCCGTCATCAATATTGGTCCAAAATTTTAAAAAAATTAGGCCAAAATATAAATTGTATCTAGTTGAGGCATTCCAAAATCTGATGATGTCTTTAGGTGCTTTACCAAGTTTACTTTAATTCTTCTGACAAAGAGCTTGCCCTCCAGTTGTTTTCTTGTGGCTAAAGTAACATTGACTTAGTTTAAAGAGTTATGAAATCAATGGTTTCTTTCACTTTTAGATGCATTCTTCTTCTTCTTCTTCTATTTATATTAAGGGCCCACGATCAATTTATAGATCATTTTGTCTCCTATGCATGTAAAGGGGATTTGCAATGTTTCTGTGCCTGGTTCTGATGAGGATATTTCAATGATTACAAGTGCTACTTTGTGAAGGAACCATGCAATTGGGGTTGGAAGGCTTGAGGCAAAAGACGCAAATGTGTCTAGTGTTGTCGCCTCAACTGTTTCTTTTGAAAGCTTGTTCCAGTCCTTGATTGTCTTGGGCAGGAATGAGCAGTTCCTATACTGGCTTCTTGCTGGTATGAGCCCGAATCGCCTGTCATGGCCTCGTCGCTGTCTATGGGGGAGAGGGACGAGTTTCTGTTTAATACTGGAAAAGTGGACCAGCCCATTATTTATCTGGTACATCATGGAGAGCCTGGATTGTCGTCGTCATTTCTCCAATGGTGACCAGCCTAGTGTTTCCAGCATACTGCCAACACTAGAGGTATTCCTGTAGCGGTTTAGGACAAAGCGTGCTGCTCGTCGCTGGACCGCCTCCAACCTGTCGATGCTCTTCTGGTTAAATGGGAGTCCAAGACTGAAGATGCATAATCTAAAATAGGACCATCATATGCTCTTTCTTTCACACAGGAGTTGCCAATCTTCAGGTTACGCCTTAAGAACCCTAGGGTCTTGTTTGCTTGGTGACATACATTGTTAATATGCTTGTCCCATCGGACCTCTCTTTGAATGGTAACACCCAGGTACTTTACTGAGGAAACTTTCTCAAGTATATGGCCATGCAGTTCGTATCGGTAGTGTAGAGGAGTGCAACTTCTAGAGACTGATAGTGTCTGGCACTTGGCAGGGTGAAATTCCATGTCCCAGCTCATCTCCCACTCAGCTAACCGATTGAGATCCTGTTGTAGCTGGTCCTGGTCAGATCTGTTGGCGATCGTCCTATACACTGCTGTGTCATCTGCTTGCTTGGATGTCAGTTTCTCGGGTAGGTCATATAAGTATGCTAGGAACAAACAGGGGCCTAACACTGATCCCTGGGGGAACCCTGACTTCACATTCACAAAGGAGGAGCTTGTACCGTCCACCACTACTGCTTGGCGTCGGTGGCTGAGGAAGCTAGAGATCCATGTTTTAGTGGTGCCTTGGATCCCATACATCTGGAGTTTGTGTAGATGCAAACTATGATTAACAGGGTCTTCTATAGGCCTTGTAGTAGATTATCTTTTAAAATTCACACTTATCATTAAGCTGAGTGTCTTTAATATAGCATCTATAGCTTCTGTTAATAGGAATTATCTTGTTAAGTCATGGATTTGTGACCTGAAAAAACAAAAACAAATAGAGAAATCAATA
Source organism: Lymnaea stagnalis (assembly GCA_964033795.1). NCBI lineage: Eukaryota > Metazoa > Mollusca > Gastropoda > Lymnaeidae > Lymnaea > Lymnaea stagnalis. The sequence continues at coordinate 157,625 of CAXITT010000730.1, read as the reverse complement.
AAAAATCAATGTATCAGTTAGTGGAGTGACTTTGCCCCATGCTGTGAAAGAAAACTAACAAAGTAATGAAACTTTTGATCACTGACATTTATACACATTAAATGCATAGGGAAATAAATTATAATACCTAAAAATGAAAGTTTTAACTTTAAACTCACCCAAATAAGCAAAATATCGATGTTCTGAGTGTAAGATCTCAAACAGTCAAATTTTATTGTTTGGCATGGTAAGGAAAACGAAACTACATAAAGCAACATGTCTGCTTTCATAGGAAGTTAAAAAATTAGGGGAAAGAACTCTAGAAAATCATGAAAAACAACTTTCTCAATATAAGTATTTAATAGGCAAAGTCACCCCTTGAGGCAAAGTCACCCCTTCAGGCAAAGTCACCCCTTGAGGCAAAGTCACCCCTTGAGGCAAAGTCAGCCCTTGAGGCAAAGTCACCCCTTGAGGCAAAGTCACCCCTTGAGGCAAAGTCACCCCTTGAGGCAAAGTCACCCCTTGAGGCAAAGTCACCCCATTTCACGGTACCGGTAGTTTTTTTTCTTCAATTTTAAAAAAAAAAAGTTTTAGTCATGTTCGTAGATCAAAGTTTTTTTTAAAAACTTTTAGTCATGTTCGTAGATCAAAGTTTTTTTTAAAATCTAGTAATCAACATCAAGATAATAAATTTACATTTATTTCATTAGAATTTTAGAAAGGTCATAACATTAATTTAATTATTAAAATTAAATCCTTTATTTAAGATTATTTATCTGTATTGTTTAAGATAAAAGTAAAAGATTTATTTACACTATACTTTAGGGACTAATTAGGTATTCTAAATAATGAAAATGTCGTTCATAATGAATTAAATTAAACTATTCCTCTATAGTGAACTTGGCTAAATCAGAAAAAAACATCAATTTCAAACCTTTTCCCCGGCGCTATGAGTAATGCATGAAGACACTAACTGTTTTTACAGATATCTCGAATCTTCTTTCATTAATCTTTCTCATACTTGACCTAATTAACAAGGTAGTTGTAATGAACATCTTAAAGGATGCAAAATTATATAAGGAATGAGAAAAATAATAATTTTTTTTAGGGCTAGTGTTTTTTTTTCTACCATGCCTGGGTACTAGGTCTAACACACCAATGCATAATTCAAAATTTAATAGAAAAACAAACTTAACTGGCTTGTGAACATTTTTGTTTGGTTGTTTGTTATTTGAGTTGTCTACTCCAGTAATCCATAAAATAAATTAAGGGCCAGTATGGGGTAGAAAGCCAATAAACTCATTCAATCAGGTCACATCATTGCTTTGCCATTTGTCTCCTTTTACTTTCTCGTCTTCCATGTTGGTACAGTAAACTATCGTTTGCATTTTCAAAAAAAAATTAATGTACAGAAGTAATGATTGAATGGGAGCAACTTTGTTATCTGTGAAGGGATTTTGGTTTCAAGGCAACATGCTACATTAAAAAATAATTCTGATAGCACAAAACGAGCCATTTACTGTGATATAAGACTGAAGTTTTAGATGACATATGCTACTCATAAGTCTAGTTTTGATACCCTCTTTCTTCTAAAATAACTTAGCTGGAACTTTCAAATCTCTTGCTCACACAACAAGTTTTACATATAAAAAAAATACAATTAGTTTTAGGTTGTCACAAGAATGTAAATGCAGATTTATTTCAAACAAAAATTATCCGAAGTACAATTACAAAATATTAAAAAGGTGACAAAAACTCCATTTTAGTTCTTTTTTAAAATCAAATTTCAATTAAGTAATATAAAAATAATAGGAGTCAAGGAAATGAAACTTAAAGCATGTTAATGTTCAATTATCAGGCAAAGGTGAAAAAAAAATATTTTACAAAAATAATTACATTAAGGCCTATTCACTAAAGCTAAGCATTTATAACAGACTAATTTGTTTTGGAAAAAAAAATAAAGTAATATATCTTTACAAATTTTACACAATATCTTAAAACATGTTAATGTTTTTTAATAATTAATCAATATATTTCAATTTAGGAAACAAAAATCTGCCTACAAAAATGTAAAATAAATGTGATTTTCCACAACAAAAATTTATAATTTTCAGCACATTAAAAGCATTCATAAGGTTATAATAGTAGTTGAACATCTTTCGGAGTCAACAATGAGCCCAAGATTATGAGTTTACAGAATTTGTGCCTTAAATTTCTAATGTCTCAGTCCCTATTTCCCCTCCATTTTGACGATCATCCCTTGTATTTCTTTGATCGATACTGATTATATGTTTAGCACATCCACCAGATACCCTGATTTTTAGGCCTCCTATTTTAAAGGTAGAATCTTAAAAACGGGAGAGAAAAAATATAATCCTAGACTGTTTTACCTAAAAATTGTTTTGTTACCCTAAGTTCATTACCTTGAGAAAACCCACATATAAATCGCACAAAAATGACATTATTTCTCTAACTTTTAATTGCTCAACATATATAAAAATTAAAATAAAAATGATTAATTTCCTAATCACTAGACAATGTTGAAGAACTAAGGCTTGTGTGTCTATGTTAGATGAAAAGTATGTCTCTCATCTAAGGGAAATATAATATTATATAAACAAAATATATCTCTCAATTACCATATTGAAACCGAATAAAAACTAAAAACTAAAAAATAATAGAGCTAACTAAACACTGGTATATAAGATTGCACACTAATGACAAACTGTGCAGTAGTATAATGTACCAAATGTACATTTGCGTCTATTGCCTCAAGCCTTCCAACCCCCATTGCATGATTCCTTCACAAAGTAGCACTTGTAATCATTGAAATATCCTCATCAGCACCAGGCACAGAAACATTGCTAATCCCCTTTACATGCATAGGAGCCAAAATGATCTATAAATTGATCGTGGGCCCTTAATATATAGAAGAAGAAAAAGAAAAATGTGACTTATGGTAATTATGACAAAATAAACGGATCCAACCATGTACGTCTGTTAAAATTAAAAAGAAATTGTTTTTAATACCACTTGTCCACTGGGATGGCTCTCGGGCATTAGGTTGCAAGTGGTCAATTTCAACTTATAATTATAAGCATCTACATCTTCCATCAGATTTACCCTGATAAATGCAGGGCATGGAGTCTAAAATGTTCTTGAACACATAAAAAAGGGAAGGCTGTCTTGTCCATCGACTTTTTCCATTACTACTATTATTATTATTAGTGATATAATGCAGTTATCAGCAAACCCTTTGATTATTCCACTGTATAATAATAATAAAGTTCATTTTAAAACATGCTTCATCACTAATTAGGCTCTAAACGCAGTAAAATACAAAGTGCAACAATACAAAATCTACATACAAGACAATGGTGTATAGGTTATTTATGTTCCCCAGGTCAACCATCGACCATAGTAGTATATTTATACATGTTTTTTTTTTATTGTTCTCATTTTCTAATGTTTGTCTTAAAAGAAGGGTGGAAGGGCCCAGACAATTATTTTGAAACGTTCTGTTAAATTACGACATTATAATTATACAATTGAGTGGCATACTGGTATTTCGTTTTCAACCGCTAAAAACATGCAAGTTGTCACTGACAATGCGCTTAGCGCGAGACTGAGACAGCTCTTGCTAAATCCAAACCTTTAAATACAGGTTTATCTTACATTTCATAGACTAGACTTAACCGTACTATACAAAAAATCAGGGTCAAGATATAAATACAGATATTTATTTCATTTCTAAGGCTATTTCCCCTCCATCCTATATTGACAGGTGAAGTATTCTGAGACTGTGAGAGTGCGAGGGGGTAAAAGACTTACTTTAGATATCAACGGATGCCTTTGTTAGTACTTTCTTTAGTAAGATGCACTTGCTTGCAAACAAGCTCAGCACTGTCATACTGAAGAGTTCCCACAAATTGCGACCCTTTTCTCAACTGAAAGAGAATAAACATGCAGTCACTTTCCAGACCCAGATAATTACCTTTCATTAGGACTGTATAGTCATCTTTTAAGGGAAAACTCTGGTCTGCAGCACACATAGTTTCACTTAGATCTCATTTTATATGTCTAAAAGTAACACATATTTAATTCATTGAAGAGTATGGTTTGTTAGAAATTCAATAAGTTAGACTACAACTACTATAGAATTACAGATGAGACGAATTTGCGGCCAAAAAAGGCCATTTCGATCTGGAGGTCATAATAATAATTATAGAACTATATTACATATGGAATTAAAAAATACCATAGAATTATAAAAATAAACTTATTCTTACTTTCTTTGAGATGTATTTAACATACAGCACGTAACATTCTTTTTCTGCGCTCATGAAAGTCTTGCTGAAAAATACAACATTTCTCGATTGATATTAATGGTTACAAAGTGAAGCCAACCAAAAGGAAGTAACTATTACGTGAGCAAACGAATAAAGACCTCACGTGATCAGCCGGGTCGGAAAAGCGATTTTGGCTAAAGGGACCCGGATTCCTAGGGCCACTACGATAAAGTAAACATTTTCCTCATATATTAAAATACTACTTTCTTTTTTTCTTATTCTCTGTTGTTGTTTTTTTCCATTGATCTCAATTTTTCTTTGTATTAATTTCGTCCATTTTGTCTCTGTTATAAAATATTTAAGGTCAAAAGTTATACAAATGGTCGTTGTTATTATAATAAAACTTTAATAATTTTGAAATTCAAGATTGAACTGAACACAAACAGGCTTGTTATATGCAAACTTAATTAACAATCCAACAACAATTTAACCTACCAATTTGCTAATCCACTTTTAACTTGTTTCGGTTCAACCAACCATCCATTAAATTCAATATCCCCTTCCCTTTTTTTTCCACCAAGTGATCTATTCACATGTATATGATCTCATCAAAAACTATTATTGTGACAATAATTATGTGCCTTGCTCCTAAAAACTTCCTGGTTCCATCTAGAGTTATGAATATAGGAATATCTAACATTTTAAAAATGAAAATCTCCGGAAGCTATTTTTTATGACTGGATAACTGAACGCGCGACAGGTGAACCTACTACTGTACCTTTGACAAGTGCACCCACGGACAAGTGAACACAGAGACAAGTGATCAGGTGGACAAGTGACCACAGTGACAACTGAACCCTATAGGCAACCGAACGCACGACAGGTGAACACAAAAAAATAATAAAATCAAATAGGATATGAAACAAAAACCGGAAGCATTAAGAAAACGAATCAAATACGAATTTTCTAATTCATGAAGTATGCAAATAAAACAGAAACTGAAACTTTCGCCTGAGAAAGAGCGGCACAAAAGTTTTATCCACGGATAAAGGACACAACCGATGAACTCTAATCCTAACGTTTTGGGGCTATGCTCAACGCTAATTGGTGCACAGGGGGCATAAGCAGTTAAGGGATATGAAAATATACATGATAAGATATCTTACTTGCGCATTATGGCAAATAAGAAATGAATTAAAATTCATTATTTTAAATTAGTTTATTCTAATTTGCTCAGCTTTGAAAGGCTAGTATCATATAGTTGTTGTATATTTTATAATATAAGTTGATTTTTTAAAATAAAAGAATAATTATGTACTTTTTGTCCATTAGATTTCATTAGATTACTAAATTAGACTAGTCATTTTGAAAAAAAATTCACATAGTAGTATGTATGAAAAAAAAAATAACTCATTGTTATAAAAGTTTCAAAATATATTTAAACAAAATACTTCATTATCTGATATGAACCATAATAAAAATTCTAAGAAAAATGAATCTATTTTATGTAACATTTAACTTTGCCAAAATTCACCACACAAATATAATTGTTATAAAATCTTAGATTGATAACACTTTCTAAGAAAGGGCCTTATACTTACAATATAGATTTGAATATTGAAAATAGCTCTTAATAGTTTTGTGGTAAAAATATAATAATTGAAATTGTTTTGTTTACAATTTTATTACTTCAAACCAAAATTAAGTTCTTTTTAAATATTGTAAAATACTAGTTATCGTTGGGCTCACACTAGTTAAATTAAAATGATTCAGTAACTTCTTGCTGAATTAGATCTTTGACAATTCTGTCCCTGTGCATTACTTTCTGATGTATCATCTTAAATATATGCCATTATTATCTTTGTAAAAATCAACAACTAACTCTATGCAAAATAAACAAATATTTCTAAAAAAAAATATGCATTTTTGTATAACTCTTTATGTGTAATATTAACAATATATAAATAAGAAAATGTACAGGACTTCAGTTTTAGCATATGTATAGTTAGTATGTAACGTAATCACAATAAAATTACTTAAAAAGAAAAGGTGAAATAAAAATGTTACACCTTATAAATAAAATTACCACTTTAATTTAGGCTACCATTAAAAGCAAAACATAAATTATACTAGTGTAGATGCCTAAATTAATATAAAAGTAAGCCATTATATATATAGAAACAACATTATAACCTATTATTTTAAAATAACATCACTCTATTCTTATTGGCCTTTGCTACCAAGAGATTAGATAAAAGTGGTATTCAGGGTAATAACTAAATCTATAGCATGTTCCAAGATACTATGATCAACCTATAAATTTATAACAAAGTAAAAAGGAGGAGTCCAGGCTTTATTATTATAATTAGGATAAAATGAATTTAATTAGTGTTCCTGGTGTCATTATTTATACTGTATCTTGTCAACTTTTATTGGACATTAATAAAAGAGGATGATTCAAAATTCATGGCAGTTACACATTTATTGGTAAAAGGACAAATTATCCGGAAATAAATGAAAATTTCCGAAAAGGCATAATTTATCTTTATATTCATTACAAGTATTCTATGCACGTTTTAAGAAGATATTCATTTCACAAAGCTTCGTTTTAGGTTATAGCTATACTATACCTGATAGGCCTACTATTTATCAATAATAAATTAATAAAAACTAAACAAATCAAGAATCTTAAAATATACAGAATAGTATAGCATACAACTGGATATCATATGCGGCTCTTGAGATAAAAGGAAATTATAAAAATGCCTCTTTATCATTTGCATAGTAGCGGCGTACCGAATTTGAAAATCTGCAAATGAGTCATATAAAGACAATCAAAATTAATTTTAGGGCGTAATTGTGTACAACTATACTGTCGGTCGCATTGGCTCATTGTCAAATCAATATTATGTGAATATATTTGATTATCACAGTGTTCGTAAGTTTATGTTTCTTCAGAAGCACAAAGAACTCATTCTAATTGCAAATTTAAAAAAAATAAATATTACCATCTCTGTTACTAATTGTTGGGTTTGCTTGTTTTTTTATACCTAAACTCTTTAAATGGAATACTTCATTTTTAAGCTCATTTAATCAGTGAATTAATTATAAAAATGATATTAAATCAGTAGAAAATCTATTATCTAACCCTTTTGGCTTTATTTTCTTTAAAATACATTCTTTTCAATATTATTATTTTTGTGTTCACCTGGGTTCAATTGTCAAAGTATGTGTTCTTTTGTCAGTATGGCAACTTGTCCGTGGCTTCTCTTGGCATGAGATTTGTTTTCTTGTGGTCTGTTGTCGTAGATTTACCTGTCGTAAGTTCATTTGCCTGGGAACCGATGCCTGTCATCAGATATTTGATGTCTGTTATCAGTAAGTCGATGTCTGGTATCATTAAGTTCATGTCTGGTATCAGTAAGTTAATGTCTGGTAAAAGTTAGTTATGTGTGTTATAAATTAATTAATGCTTGGTATAAGTAAATTTATGTCTTTTACCAGCTAGTTTATGCCTGGTATCAGTTTTTATATGTCTATTATTAGTTAGCTAATGCCTGGTATGAGTTATTCAATACCTGGTATCAGTTATTCAATGTCTTGATTCAGTTAGAGGATATCTGGTATTAGTTAGTCGATGACATCGATGTCTAGTATCAGCTAGTTGATGACTGGTATCAGTAAGTTTATGTCTGATAAAAGTTAGCCGATGTATGTTTGCTGATTAAATATATATATTATATATGTAACAATAATTTGGGTTGATGATGTTACTTGTAAATAATAGGGCTTACAAAATATAGTTGTGGTGTTAACTATTCACGTTCACAGATCACGTTCACAAAGTCTGTTGATTTAGCATCACGAAAAAAAACATTTATTATATATGATTACACCACATGAAATTTCTTCTCCGAAATGGTAGTCGATTAGTCGCTTTGTCACGTGATGAGAGTAAAAACGAGTAAGACTTCCGGTAGGCTGTATACAACACACTAGGGCTTGACAAGAGTAGTCCGTTACACACTACACTACAACTAGTAATTCAAGATACCGGCAATGTTCGGCTTTTGGCTGTGCAAACAGTAAAGTTAAGGACAGCGGTATAAGTCTGCATAAGTTTCCGCTTAAGGATAAAGAAAATTTAAGAGAATGGCTTGACAAAGTGGACCTTCGTCAAGTATTCACATGAAATCTTGTTGAAACCGGTTATTAAAAATTCCTTTGCCGCACAAATATTGAATAAAAACGCAATTGACGTCATGGGTATGCCGACATTTCGTCCAATGAAAATTAGCAATAAAATAAACAAAAGGGAATTACTCCTGCACAAATATTGAATAAACACGTAAATGACGTCATGGGCACGCACGGAGATCAACAACAGCCTGCCGATGATAGTATTGATAGTTCCCATCGAATATCGCTCAAAAATTTTTCTTGAAATAACTTTCTTCCTTTAATCATAACTGACGTATATTTATTGTCACATTTATGTATTTCATTTTAAAAAACACGTGTATTCCAGAATATTTCGAAAGGTAAAATTTTTAAGTAACGTGACATTCGGGAAGCACTGATGAAGTATCTTTTGTTGTGTGTAGCAGCCTAGTGATGGGTTATTCTCATCACGTGACCAAACAAGGAAGTGACTAAGTGACTCCCATTGGAGTAAAATAAAATTGATTGTCTATTTACTTCTCTTATGATTCTTACACAGATCTATTGACTGAATAATCCGATGATATAAGATTCATGGCAAGTGCCGATATCTAGAATATTCACAAAATCGTCTTACGTCCATGATTGTTCACCCTCTCTGCGCATGACATATCCTAATTTACTTCCTGTTCCTTCTAACTTATAAAAACAATACATTATTACGAAATAAAAATATCTAAATATATGATCTGTGACAATATATATATATATATATATATATATATATATATATAGAGAGAGAGAGAGAGAGCGAGA